>JBBPMC010000434.1:0-23044 GCA_038090115.1 Strobilomyces echinocephalus | reverse complement strand
TCGTTGAGGTTTATCGAGCGGAACGACGATGCATCTGGGTAATACTTGATCGCCTCGTCATGCTCCTTGGCCTCCCTCGCAGTATTGCCGAGCACAACCAGCTTCTCGACAAAACGCCCCCGGAAAGCTGTCCATGAGATTATCCTCAACCATATTTGCAACGCTACTGTGACAACATACCACACTCCCACTGCGCCCGTTCGTCAATGTCACCAGCCCCGTCCAGTAGACATCGGACACCGGCACCTTAAACTAAAGCGAGTCGATGTGAGCACATGAATCATCACGAAGAGCATACCTTCCTCGCGCCACAAAGTGCTTCGTGCGCCGAGTGCCCAGTCAAGATCCCACGGGCCCACTTCGCCAGCAGGTTCGGGGTCGAAGCGCCGAGGGACAGCGCAGCAGCATAAGAGGCAACAGTCTTGTTGGCGCTCGACGCCTTATCTCCAGTCTTTTCGAGTGTCCTGATGCATCTCACAGTAATGTCTGATGGGGAGGGTTAAATGCTTCGACTCAATTTCCAGTGCAGAAACTCACCGGCGAGCTGATTGGTAAGGAATAGGCTAGCGTGCGGTCTTCAGCTTCGCACCGACGCGTTGGCTCGTGTGCGCGAATGACAAGTTGAAGCTCCTCGTTGGCTTGATTGAGTTTTACGATTTCGCCCTCTAACGGACGTGAACATCGATGAACCCGGGCCAGGGCGATAGACGTACTGGCTTTCGCTGCCTGCGAGCGCAGTGACTTGCCCTGCCTTTCCCTTTGCTCGTCCGCTGCGCGTTGAGAATCCGCCAGTTCACCGCGGAGTTCCTGATTAGCTTGCTTCAGCTAGGTGATTTCTGCGTCTAACCGAGACGGGTATCGATACCAGTGATGCTAGAGGAATTACTGCGCCAAACGTACTGACTCTCGTATCCTGCGGGCGTAGCAACCCGACCCGTCTTTCCATTTGTCGGCCGGCTTCGCGTTGAGTGTCTTTGAGTTTGCCACGAAGTTCCAGATTCGTTCGTTTTAACTGCACGATTTCGATGCCTACCAAGACAGACATCAATTGAGCCAGTATAAGGCAACGGTGAACATACCAGCTCTCGTTTCCTGCGAGCGCAGCAACTCGCTCTGTCTTCGCATTTGCCCGTCGGCACCCCGCCGAGTTCGCGAGTTCGCTGCGGGGTTTTTGGTTGGCTTCTTCCACTCGTGTACATGATGAGTGCGGTTTGTGGGCACTCCAAGACACCCAGAGGCTGTGCGCGGCCAGTCTCCTGCAGCTCGTCGACGGAGACTATCCCGATGTCCTCTCGCACGCTTCGAATCTGGTCGAGCCAGCCCCTGTTTGACCTCGCCGTCGTAGACGACCAGTCGGACGGATGGCGTCTCCTCGATGACACGCGCCAAGATAGGGAGGAGCTCAGCGTTGGTGAAGATGCCGGCACAGTTGGGTTCGTTGAGCGAGTGTGCGAGACCCGCCTCGCCAAGCGCATCAGCCACGGGTGTCGAAATTGTCGTGCATGTGTGCGACACGAGTTGCCAAATAACGCTACGAAACCAGCCATGAGTACCACGCACGACCGAAAAAGAGGGATCAGGGACCAGGGGGGAGGGAGACGTACCTCGTCTAGGAGTCCACGTCGAACGCGTCTGACTTGAACGGCCCGTGATGCAACAGTCCCCTCGCGAGTTCGAGCACCCGCTTCTGCACCTCGAGGTCCGAGATGTATTCGAAGTCGCTCAGCTCGAGGTGCTTCCACTTCTTGGCCACGGTGACCTCTTTGCCGCCGATTGTTTTCCTGGCCTCTTTCTCATCTTCGACGTTGCGCCAGCCCATGGCGAGCCTGCGGACGGCACCTTCACCGTCCGACTTCACGGTGACGGAGCCGTTGCCAAAGTAGCCGCGTCTCGAGGTAGTCATAGTAGTCATCGGGAGTTGGGGGATATTGGATTGGGTACCAATGACTCGAGTAGTGGGTCGTTGGTAATGGTGCATGACCGCCTCGTGGATCGGGAGCATTTATGCCCATTGCCCGCTTTCTTCAAAACCGCGTGGTGGTTGAACGTTGAGAGAGTGGCACGTAACTTATGTCAGCGTCTCAGGTGCTACATTCTGTTCCAACTGGTTAATAAACAGTCATCAACAGTACTTTTCCACAGCTACTGAAAAATATACCCTTCAACCGAGCCATCCCAGGGACCTAAGTCGAGCCGGGTCATTTGGCATGATTCGCACAGTACTTGTTCAGGATTAGTGGGTGACGAGCGAACTGACCTATGTATTCCAGTTTCAGAACAGCATTCGCGGAGTTACTTTCCCGCACGTCCGACCAAGGGGACAGGGCGACGGCAAGGTACATCGACGAAGCGATCGCACTTGCTCGCGAGGCACTGGAACAATGCGGACCTGGCTATCGCATGCGATCTGTGTCTTTGACCTGGTTTGCAAACCCGCTGCGACCGGTTCGTTATCATGGAAGATCTCGAGGAGGCTATTGTCCCCGACCGAGAAGCACTCCCGCTCCGCCTGCAAGGACACCCCTGGCGTTCCTCGTCTTTAACTAATCTTGCCTTTCACGCTGTGCCCGCAGGGACACTATGATCGTTCCCCGTCTTTGAACAATCTTGCTATTCGTCTTGGCACTCGCTACAATAAGCTGGGGGCATTGCAGGATCTCGGGGAAGCCATCATCCTCGGCCGAGAAGCACTCTCGCTTCGACAACAAGGGCACCCTAACCGTTCCTCGTCTTTGAATCATCTTACCATTTGTCTTTCCACTCGCTACCGTCACTCCATATCCTTGCAGGGCCGCCATGGTCCATCCTCAGCAGTGAGTGTTTTTACCCTGTATTCGGTCCTTACTATTATGGTAACAGAGCGACCTGCAAGAGATATTTACTTTGTATGAACAGCTAGCAGATGTATCCGACACGGTGTCTGCGGGTGACTTGCATGCCTCGCGAGCACGGATATTCGCAGCCGGACGACACAGCCATCCCTCCACTCTTCTCGCATATGAAACATTTCTCTGACTCCTGGCTGAACATCTCTCCATTTCCCCAGCATCTCGGCATCCTGAAAATGCACTCTTCATCGCTCGCAGTGGACGCATTTTCAGCCAGCCTTTGTCATAGTGTGCTGGAGCGTGCCGTCGAACTCCTAGAGCAAGGCCGAGGATTACTTTGGAACGTGCTCACTCGCCTTCGTTCCTCACTCGACGACGTCATTTCAGTAGAGTACATCACGTTATCGCTTGACGGCTCTTCTCCGAGTCGCGGGTCGTTTGAATGTGTTAGCCGACTCTAGCGAGGTCTATACGGTTCCTAGTTTTCTGAAAGTAAATTTGTGATGACGGTCGTGAGAACGCTTCAATGTTTCCTCCCTGCAGGTTCAAGCCAAGGTCTCACCGTTCGTTGCTTCAGGAACGGAATGGTGTCTTGCTTGCGTCACTCAGTCCTCTTTTCTCGACATTGCGCACAGGTTGACTCAGACATGGACACATGTCAACCAATTGTTCTCGTCGCTTACTAATCCTTGCGAACGCCACAACTAACCCATCCCTGTTCGACTGAGCTGCCATGGACGCCGACAACCGAATTCAAGTCCAGGCACAAGTGTGATCGCGTGCTCCATCCACTCGACAGCGCTGACAAACGCCCGGTCGCCTCAGACGCACCAAAAGGTTCCCACTGTCAGTCTACGGGATGGGGATGATCACTGACCAAATTTTAGTCTTATTTCAAAGACCCAGCGTGCTCGACCGACTGCTGACCCCACTCATCCTCGTTTTCACGATCGCCTGTGTGCTGATCGGCGAATTCGTACCTGGGGTGCAGCCTGCCTTCAACACAGTTCAGTTCGATGGCGTTTCCGTCCGTGGGTGGTTCGTTCACTTCCCAGGAATAGGCATTATTTGCTAAACACGATTTCTTTAGCTATCGCGATCGGACTCATCATCATGATGTGGCCTATCCTCACTAAAGTGCGCTACGAAGCTCTTGGTCAGCTTCGTCCTGAACTGGATCTCTGGTCCGTTTCTCATGCTCGGACTAGCATGGGCAACGTTGCCAGATCTCCAGACGTACCGTACTGGTGTCATTATGGTCAGGATCGCTCGATGTATTGCTATGGTCATGGTGTGGAACCAACTCGCAGGTGGTGATACAGAGTACGGTGCTCTTCTCGTCGTCGCAAACTCGGTACTGCAGATCATACTATACTCGCCGTATGCGGTGTTTTTCATCAACGTGATTGGCTCAAGCAAATCGTAGCACCTGCAGTACGGCGCGGTAGCAATCTCGGTTCTGATTGTACGTCAAGGTCGTCAATGTTGACGGATACACGATGACAATCTTGCAGTACTTGGAAATCCCCCCGGTGGCTGGGGTGATTACCCGGTTTACCGTCATGCGCCTCATCTCGAAACAGTTCCTTGAAGACGTGTTCCTTCCGCGATTCTCCCCACTTGCGCTACTGGGCCTCTTATACACCGTCGTCGTCATGTTCGGGTATCAGGGACACCACATCGTACACAACATTGGCTCCGTCTTTCGCGTCTTCGTCCCCATGATACCCTATTCCTTGGTCATGTGGACGCCTGCTTTCGGCTTCATCTATTTTCTCGCTCGGAAAGAAGCTCGACGCTGTAAACCAATGGACAGGACCTTCGAATACGAGACGGCGGTGGTACAAGCGTTTACGGCCGGGAGTAACAACTCCGTAAGTTAGCATACACTGCACGCGCGTTTACCTGCCTGTTGATACTTTCGTCCTGATGACAGGAACTTGCGCTGTAGCGATTGCAGTGTGTGGCGTTGGGTCTGACCAAGCGTTGGCAGCGACGATCGGGCCCTTGGTCCAGGTGCCAGTGTTGCTTGCGTTGACGTGGGTCGCGCAGTTTCTTTGGACGCGGCTCGCGTGGGTTGATGATCGTGATCGTGTGGTGTCGGCGGACCAGGAAATGGGAGATGGATTTCCCGGAAACCAAGACTGGATAGGGAAGAGAGATGCTTCGTTTCTAGAGACAGACCTTGGCTTATGATACATTTCGTCTCAGAAACCAGTCCTATCGGCAGCCTCATGTAAGTCTGCAACGGATTGCTTTCACCCTTCCAAAGATCCCCCCGGCCCGAAGCTCAGAGGTAACAAGGTCCCGAAAGTGACTTGGCTCTCGCCACCTCCGTCGAGGACCCGGCCGTCGTCGTTTCTGCGAAGGTAGTCGCCCGGCACGAGCAACACGGGCATGTCGACGTGGCAGAACTCGTGGATCACTTGGCGACACAGGCCGCAGGGCAAGATTGGCGCGATGACGTCCCTGTTATTGGTCTGGGCTGGCGGAAGGTCGCGCGGGGATATATGTACTCGCGACGACGGTGAGCGCGGTGAAGTCTCTTGTTCCTTCGCTCTATCGCGGAAGGGGCACGTTTGAGTTGGGTACTTTGGACGGAGGGAGACGAGCGCTCACAATGGCGGTCACGATCGCCTTCCGTTCCGCGCACGTAGACGCACGTAGGGACGCGAGCGAGCGAGTCTGATCGAGGACCAAAACGAGACTGGATGATAACTCACCGTACGACGTGTCGTCGACGCTGGCGTCCTTGACGATGGTGCCGTCCCTGCACGTCAAGGCGGCACCGACGCGGAAGTTGGAATGGCGAGCGTAAGCGTGTTCTTTGGCTGGGAAGAGGGGCGTCACGGCTCGTGATCACGCTTATCAGTTGGAAGGTCTGGGTACCTTGGATGGCTGCTATGTGGGGTCCTCTCTGCTAGCGTTTTGGAAGCATGTCCAACGATCCACAAGGTTTCATACATAATCGCCAGAGTTCCATCGTAGGTTGGGCCGCACATCATTTATTTGTGGTATAACCTTCAAATAGAAATATCCTTCTCGAACTATCTCGACCTTCCAGATGGCGTATGATCAGCATATTCATATTTTTATGTGAAGTATCTGACGAGACTGCCGTTGTAGTGCCTGTGATCATGGTCGCATTGGGTCTTGTTGTGGCTCTCATGTCTCTTATGAAGGGCTTCTTGTGTAAGGGTTCCAAAGATTTACTTCGTGGGCCACGTCCTTGAAACTGGTCTTGATTCCATGTAGCGCGCGGCTTTTCCTGGGTCTCACAGAGGCGGGATTATTCCAGGGCGTGATTTACTACCTTATAACATGCTATCCGCGTAAAGATAGGGCGAGGCGGATCGCAATATTTTTCTCTGCCATAACTATCTCCGGTGCGTTGTGGTGGTATTCTTGCGTGAGTTTTTTTTTTCTTTTCACTGGCGCAAGTTACGACTCACACCCCAGGAGTCACACCCATTGAAAAAATGGATTGGTGAGAGAAATTGACATTGTTAATGGTGAGCTTACTGCCCTCTTGGGCAGGCTTGATGGCCTTCGTGGTTGGCAATGGATGAGTGTCCTTAAAATCTATGCGTCGCATGGCTTACCCCAAGGGGTTAGTTTTGTTTGGAAGGGCTCGATGAGCGTCCTGTGAACTGTGAACGAGTGAACTTAACAATTCTGCAGCTACGATTATCATAGCTTTCGGAGCGTTCCACAATCTCCGATGTATGTTCTGATGAGTGGCGCACTAGGACCCCTTCGTGGTCCTAGTGCTGAGTCTGTGTATGAGGGAGAGGCTCCCGGGCTGTCGGTCCTGTCTGTGGGTTCGTCGGGCACCCATTTAAGAGGATTTTGGTCGGGCTCCACGAAGGATACGGTACGCGCAGTGACAGGTAGAGGGGCTGGATAGGCGGCGGTTTCGAGCGGGCGAAAGCTCTCGTCAGGGGGTACCGCTACCCAGACCGCCGCCTTTCCTCGGCCGTTTAGGGATACCGACCACTGGTACGAGTACCACTCCCACGGACCAGCCGGGCGTAACGTGTCCTTTCGGACGCGCCACGCGCTCTGTCGGACCCGTGCGGCACCACACGGACACCATTTCCGTGTGCATCCGGTCCCTCCGAGTCCCTCCCTCGCCATGCACAATGCATTCGATGAGCGACACAGATTGTCAGATTCATAAGGTTGCTTATTGTACCACGATTAGTACCCGGAGACGGCATCGTTCTTGACCGAAACTGAAAGATGCAAAATAATTGCATTGTTGAAGAGTGACGCGCAAGATCTTGCAACGCACTAAGATTTCCGATGTGTTCTGCAGGTACTGAAGGACTACAACACGTATATTCAATCCAGCATATACGTCTGGTATGTAAAGCGATATTGGTACAGTTCCGATGTTCCCAGGGGCCATTAGTTTGATCGTCCCTGCGTATATGATTGCTCTTGTCATGCCTACGATCGTCAACGGACTCGGTTTCTCTGCAGCTAATGCCCAGTTACTTTCTGTTCCAACCCTTTGTTGCTGGTTGGGTATGCACTATTCTTGTTGGAATCCATTCTGACAAGCACCACCTCCGTGGACCATACGTGATCATTGGAGCTCTTTCTATGGTGGGACAAATTATCCGATATATCGGAGTAAGTTCGCATGTCTCGTATGCTGGTGCCATCCTCGCTGCGGCTGGTGTATACCAAGTCGCTGCTGTTATCCTCGCATGGATTGGTTCGAACGCTGGAGGAGATATGAAGCGTGGAATTGTACTTTCCATGACCATTGGATTGGCAAACCTAGGAGCGTGCATAGTGCACCACTGCGTCATTGTACAACCTGATAGAACCAATAAATTCCCCATATGCTTTGTATACTTTGATCCTCCACGATTTCGCGTTGGTCACGGAACAAACATGGGTTGTCTGAGCTTCTCGTGCGCCTCGGTCTAATTATCACCGTCCCTTACTTCTGACTAGTCAGTGGGATAATATTCTCACGTCCATATTTGCAATGTGGCACTACAACGAAAACAATAAGCAGAAAGAAAAGCAGTGTCTAGATGGTGGGATGACAGAGGATCGAAGGGATGAATTCCGAGACATGGGGGATGAGAGTCCTCTGTTCAGATATACACTTTAGTTTGTTTCACGGCATCGAATCATTAACTCGTGTTGTATATTCTATGAACATAGTAAGCTTCCTGTCAACGTCAACCGCGTTGTGTACAATTACTTCGAGGTTCTTGGCCTCGTGACCATCGACGTTCTTTCGCTGGGTGGACTGGTTTCGGTACGCATTTGTAGAATTTGACGCTGCAACCTCCAACTGCTGGGCACTTGTCTCGAGCTCCTGCGGCCAGATGTTCAGACAGGAAAACTGTCTACGGTCATTGCATCAGATGTCTTGGGCTCCATTCGTTGAATGGCGGCCTTTCGGCTGACAGGGAGCACCAAGGGTGGGTCGTACGTATCCGTGTGTGTCGTCCCAGCCTCATCTCTGCCTTCTTCTCAGACTACGCCGTACTGGGGTCTGACTCGGGACGAATCATCATCTTGGATTATGACCCAAAAGTCAGCAACTTTGTCAAGTTGCATCAGGAAATTTTCGGAAAGTCTGGCGCGCGACGAATAGTCCCTGGGTAGTATCTTACCACCGACCCAAAAGGTCGCATAGAGAATGCTACACTCATGTATGTTCTCAATCGAGACGCCGCCGCCAATTTGACAATCTCGTCGCCGTTGGAAGCGCATAAACACAACGCAATTATACACCACATTATCGGCCTTGACGTTGGGTTCGAAAATCTCCTGTTTTCTGCGCTGGAGGTCAATTACACAGAATGCGATCAGGGCATAACCGTTGAGGCCTTCAACAATGCTGAAAAAGTGTGTTACTCATTACGAGCTCGACCTGGGCCTCAATCATGTTGTTCGAAAGTGGAGTGAACCAACCGATCCTCGCGCGAATCTCCTCGTTGAGGCCCCTGGAGGTCAGGTAGCGTCAACCGATCGATTTGATGGCCCGACTGCCGTCCGTGTTTTCTGTGAAGATCACGCCATACATCGGCCCATGGACAAGCAGCAACATCGTGTCCCTATATCGCGGCATGGCCACTCACTTGAAGATTCATCGTGAGGGGTCATAATCACCGCTGTCGCTATGCATAAAATGATGGTTCGTCGTTCGATGACCCAGGATGCCTCTGGCCTCAATGGCATGTTAGGGCGCCTTTTTCTTCCTCCTTCAGACTGATGATTGGTACCTCCTCAAAGTTACAATAGACCACGAGGACGATGAAGTCAGACCACTAAAATTTGAGTATTTTGATACTGTACCTGTGGCCAGCAGTCTCTGTATTCTTAAAGCTCGCTTCCTTTTCGTCGCCTCTGAGTTTGCCAACCAGTGAGTTTAGGACCCTGTGTTGTAGTCGACGACTCACCTTGGCGTAGTTATCATTATCAGTTCCAAAAGTTGGGCGATGATGATAACGAGCCTGAGTTTAGTTCGATGTCCTACCCCTCGTTTGGAATGGCTAACCCAACTGCTCCATTGCCTCACAACTATTTTCGCCCTCGTCCTTTGGATAACATGGCCATTGTCGACGAATTAGAATCCTTAGATCCTATACTGGACTCCAAAGTGATGAACATCCTGCCGAACTCGGGTACTCCACAAATCTTGGTGGCCTGTGGTCCACCTGATGCTGCGTCACGGTCTCGACGTAGAGGAATCTGTCAGTTCCGAACTTCATGGCATCCAGAATGCCGTCTGGACAACCAAATAGCGCGAAGAAGGTACGTGTTCGCATATATTCATGAATGCATCGACTTCACCTTTTTCAGATGAATTTGACTCCTATATCGTTCTCTCCTTCGTCAACGGCACACTGGCCCTCTCCATCTGCAAGACAATAGAAGAGGTTCAAGATACTGGCTTCCTTTCATCAGTTCCGACCCTCGCTGTGCAGCAAATCGGCGCAGCCGCCCTCCAACTGCATCCTCATGGCTTTCGGCATGTTTTAGCTGACCGACGTGTCAATCAGTGCCGCGTTCCAGATCATAGGATTATTGTCACCGCGGCCACAACAAGCGTCAGGTGGTGGTCGCCCTAAGCTCTGCGGAGCTGGTCTACTTCGAACTTGAACTGGACGGTCAGCTCAACTGGTACCAGGATAGAACGGCCATTTGATCAACAGTGTTTGCATTTGGCATAGCCGGAGTTCCTGAAGACCGTCAGCGAACGCCTTTCTTGGTACGTCAAATGTGATCGTGTGCCTCGCAGTAGCTGGAATTCATTCGCTCAAAACAGGCCGTTGGCTGCGACGACCAAACAGTTCACATTATCTCGTTTGATCCGGAAAGCACTCTAGAGACTATGCCACCATCTTTCATCTGCATAGCTGACATGTTGGATGCCAGCATCAATAAAACCCAGCCAACAATGTTTGTCAACATTGGCTTGCAAAATGGCGTGGTTCTTCGGACAGTTCTTGATCCTTGGAATGGGAAACTTGCTGATGTGACGCGTACACGGTCGGTCCTGGTGTAGTTCAGCTTTTCAGCTTCTAATCCCCCAAGTTTCCCCTACAAGCTTATTCGCGTCCAAATACAGTAAAACCCTGCAATCTTTGCGCTCTCGTCGCGGTTGTGGATTAACTAACAAGACCTTATGCACTTCACTCCTCTGATTTTCTTGACTATGCTTGCAGTTTTTCTGCCGAACTTAGTCCCAAGGGTTTGATAGGTATTCCCCGGTGACTATGTTCCTGAGTCGAATCCAAGATGAGAGTAGAGATATTCGGAAGATACCTCTGAGGAGGACGAGCTGAAAAAGAGAAATCTTCCTACTGAAATTGTCAACCGTATTTTCTGAGGAACGGCCATCACTAATGTTGCCCATCTTAACATTTCCCAGATACCAAAACTTGAGATGAAACTCAAGCAAGACTCCATCCCGCTTTCGTACACCCATCGCAAGTTGATATCCCATCCGACAAATCGCTACCTCTATCTTATAGAAGGTGATCATCGGGTCATCGGCGATTAAATGGTCAACAAGCGTCTGCAACAACTTGTAAGTGAGGCACAATCGTCAAATGGCCACATATTATACTCAATGTAGAGCTCAGCCGGCAAGATGATCGACCAGGAAATACTCGAGCTTCCTGCTGAAACATTTGGTCGATGCAGAGCACCCCAAGTACGTGGGCACCAGCATTCCGAGTCATTGATCCAGTCGAGGCAAGTGGACATCAATTATTTCAGTAAATTTTACTCAGCAAAACATAGTCAAAGACTGTTGCTTTGATCCACCTAGATAACAAAGAAGCGGCCTTTTCCCTGGCCGTTGTCCAGTTCGCTGCTCGAGGATGTGAGCTGCATCTTGTTGTTGGCACGGCATCCGACATGTTTCATGCCCCACGGTCATGCACGAGTGGTTTCTTGCGCACATACAGATTTATCAAGGACGGTGCTGGCCTGGAACCTATGCACAAAACCGAAACGGATGACGTGCCTTTGGTGGTCAGGGACGACTGGTAGCGAGTGGGCAAAGCCCTCTGCATTTACGAGATCGGAAAGAAAAAAACTTCTTCGCAACGCTGAAAACAAGGTTGGTTCACTTGTCAAATACTAGTTCGGAAGCTGACTTGATATCTAGACATTTTCTTCCGCTATCGTCACCCTGCATACCCAAGGTTCCAGAATACTTGTCGGTGATATGCAAGATTCAACATTTTTTGTCGCCTACAAAGCACCAGAAAACCGTCTTCTCATTTTTGCTGATGACACACAACCACGGTGGGTCATTTCGGTGACGGTGGTTGACTACTGTACTGTCGCGGCAGGTGATCTGTTTGGGAATATACTCGTCAATCGCCTCGATTCCAAGGTGTCAGACCAAGTAGATGATGATCCTATGGGAGCCGGTATACTGCATGAGAAAGGGCGCCACGCACAAGACGGAGATGATCTGTCATTTCCACCTTGGCGACCTTGTGAAGTCAATATACACAATACACAGGGTGGGCGAGAAGTGTTCCTGTATACCGGTTTACACGGTACGGGTCCTTGTTCCGTTCGTGTGGAGGACGCAGTATATGAGGACAGAGCAAGGCAGCCTAGTGGGGCACGACCACCTGGCATGGAGATGATATTATGTTCCCGTGAAAGTCGTTGTAGATGGGGACCTCTGTGAGACGTATGCCTGGCTACCTGGATCGAAAAAGAGTGCCATCGCCGGTGAGTTAGATAGGACTGTCTCGGAGGTGTTGAAGAAGTCGGAGCAACTGAGAATCACTGCAAGTGGTTTCTGATCTGGCCAGTGTCTTGCCATCCTATCTTATGATTCCCTGTACACTATATTCGCGCAATGTTCTTGTCCAGTCTAATTTCTAGCGTGGACTTCGACACGAGCTTAGACTGGTTTGGTGGAAATTTGATTCGGAGACAGAGTACATCACCAGACTACTCCTCACCTGACACCAGTAATCAGCTGGACAGATCGTTTCTTCCGAGAATCCGCCTTCCCTCGTTGATCGATACAATATTAATAAGTGTTTGACTCCAATGCCAAGCAAGACGACACTGAATGACGAAGAAACTAAAGAGTATATCTAAAGAGAGGAGTTTGGTCCCCCATGTTTTGAAACTCTTCCTTGCGATCTTCCTTGATCTCATCCTCCTGGCACTGCTTCTCTTTCGATTTGTTGATTCTGTTGTAATCCCACATTGCGAATACAGACAAAAGTATACTGAGGATCAAGCTGGTCAGCAGCTGTACGTATTAGGCGGGGACGTACGAAAGGCCTAGCCAGCCCATGATTGTTCTATGGCCGAGTAGAAGCGTGGGGGATCAAAGTAGATCTAAGGTGAACAGATTCTATCGCCCATTGATCAGATTTTGGATCACGATGAACGGCAATGCACAGCTTACCCTCCAATATTTCCCGTTCCGATCACCGCGGCTATGACAACGCCGCGCTTCATATCTCCTCCAGCGTCCGAGCCGTCCCATGCAAAGTCAACAGCAATGGTGGGATATACCACAACCGCAGCGAGGACTACGAGGCGCCAGGACTTGTTTGCGTGTAGAGGACAATATGCCCCACCAATGAGACAAAAGCTCCGGTGATGACGTACGGCCCGCGGGAGTTGTGTTTGTCAGAATAGATTCCAAAAAGAATGGTGAACAAACATCCTGCGGCGAAGGGAGGAACAGAAAAAAGCTGGGCATTAGCAGCCGAGAACCCAGCAATGGCGTAAACGGGAATGAGCAAACTTGTAGTCGGTGCATATATTAGCGCGGTCGACCGACGGCGGATAGCTTACTTCACATACCCGATATACATCCCAATTTGAAGGTAGGTCTTATAGTCCTTAAGAGCCTGTAGAACGACTTGAAATTCATAATGTGTTGCTAGATTTTGCGAGTCATTCTTCAACAATGCGCACCATTTTCTGGACAGTCTTGACCCGCCAATCAACTCTTGCACAGCTGAGGAAGTCGAGGATAAATACCTGTGATCCAGTGCCCAGTCTGGCCGCATTTAAAGCATTCATCACCCGCGGATGCGCCACCAACCCGTTCTAGTTTCTGGGTGCGTAGTCCCTAGACGGGCTGTTTGAAAATGTTATTTATAAGGGAATTGCTGTAAAGAGTCAAGAGTATCAGATTAATTGCCGTTGCTGAAGTGGCTAGTTTCTCCACATTTCAAACAAGCTGCAGAGGCATTTTACTCACTCAATAGTGCTTCACAGGCCTTCCAGTAGGTAACTCACCAGAAGCCCAATGCCATTCCTAGTCACACTACCAAATGGAATTTCGTCAGTAAATGAAGTCGAGTCATGTATTCATGCCCACCTTGAAACATTTCCAACTAGAACGTGGATCGTCGTGACTAGCTGTCCGCGTTGATATCGGCATAGGGGGACCCAGTCCAGGTCATTTGGTGGGCTCATCGTCCAATTCAAAGAAACTATAGCCTTCGTCCTTGCCTCTTGCGCATCCACTGGGTGGTCAGCTCGATAAAGAGGGGTTCGATGGCCCAGTTCGAGGTGCTGTTTCTCGCTAGGAACTCCGGGCTTCGCTGGCGGCGGGTCCATGTCTGGAGTACTCGGACACCCTCCTGACCACGATAACGGGGGTCGCGATTGCTGGGCGGAGAGAATGGCTTCCGCGGTACACGACAGGCTATGCTGCGCCCGCGGCTGGGTCTCCCTGCGGAAGGCGCATCATTACCATTATCGCTGTCTCCTCCGCCATTCCCTCGCGCTCTGCTTCGGGGTGCGTCACCACCACCACCTCTGTTTGGACCGCCGTTGCCTTCAGCATTGTCCACGTTGCGTACCCCAGCCCCTTCAATGTATTGCCGCACACTCTGGAGCAAGTATCAGAAGGAGGAACAACAAAACGAAGTGATCCACCTCGATGTCTTTCTCAAACACTCTCTTGGCCATGACGTACATGTCCTTATATTGGTCAATTCTCTCCGCTAACATCTCGTCTTTCGTTTTGGAGCCCTCGCACACCTGCACCACGCTTCGCTCTGTCTGCGAAAAATTTGTTAGAGAGGACGCTCATCACTGCAGAGTAGACACGCGCAGTATAAAATTGGAGTGGAAAGAAATCAAGCAGTTATAGTGCGCATACCTCGCACCTCAGCTGCGGCTTTGACAGACTCCTGTCGAAACCAATGTGATTGTACCCCTCGACCAAACCAATACCAAGGGTCGACGGAAGTAAATGTTTCGTGGCACCGTCCATCCGCTCGATCACGTATTCCTGGTCGATAATAGTTTGAATGTGTTGAGCAATAGTTGCATCCGTCCCTATGTCAGCGAAGGTGGTATGCAGGTGCCAAGAATCACGTTGAATGAACTTACCGATCCCATTCTTGTCCATGAGTGTGATAAGATCAGCTTCAGTCAGTAAAGTGGGCGAGGTCGTTTTTCCTTCCTTGATCTCGCAAGACATGGGTTCAAATTCCTCGTCCTCTCTGAAGTTCAGAATCTCTTTTCTAGTCCATTTGTCATACGGGTATACCTCCAGATCGTTCCTAGCTAAGATGATCAAGCCTGGAATTCCAGTGAAAGTGAGGCTTTAAATTGCCCAGGTGTGCCTTATCGTTATTTTTACCCCGACGAGGTGGACATGGTCACCACCCCCGATATCTGTGATGGCAAATGTGTCCTCATTAGTCCGTGTGAGCATGATTTGATGTTTGACGACGGAGACTACGTTGAAGTAGGCATCATTCTCAAACTGGAAGTCAATATCCATTTGGTCTTTGCAATTCTCGTTCTAATGTCCCTACTAATTCTCCAGGTGGGAGTTCCGCCGAACATGAACAACCTGGATGGCTCGCGCATCTACCAGGCAATTCTCGAGAGTATGGAACTACTGCCGTATCATATCTACATCCAACCATGCATGTTGGGTGTCGGGTCCTCGTCGGGTCCATCCCTGAAACCTGTCCCGGGACCCTCCACCGCCACTGCTTCTGTGACGCCTTCCAATGACGAAAACAAAAGGCTAAAGGTTCGGTTGCGACTTCTCGCAGCAAACGCAAGGCCAGAGGAGCTGTGAGGGGAATGGGTAAACAGAAGTCACCGGTTGGCTGACAACGATGAAGACGACGAATTAGAGCAGTCATCAACGAAAAAGCATGCGCCGAGCCGCAATGACGAGGTCGTCCACATGGGCACGGATTGAGCGCAGGTTTCAGCACCTCCCTCGTGTTATCGTCCCTATTTGCATTTCCCAATCTGTTTTCTTGTTTTCTTGACCACGAAAAAAGGGACCCCGCCTCGGAGTCCCTCCGAGGGTGCACATACCTACTTCGAAAACGCTAAGGCGGAGACTACCTATGGAGATGTTGCTGACGTTCTCGTAAGTATACTAGTAGTCGCGTGTCGTAGTCAGCATCCATCTGGCCGACAAACACACTTGGGGGGCTCCGTCGCGATGAAGTCTACAACCGTCATCCACCCGGATGCCATATGAATGCATGAAGTCTGGCCTAAGGAGATCGTGACACCTATATGCTATACACCTTCTACGGTATGTCAGCCAGGCGGTTTTTTCTCGACGGTGGTGGATCAATGATAGTCCGTCGCGGGAGGATCGGGTGAACGGGCCAGAGGAGGAGCCTGCAGCGGCGCGGACTGCAGGCTCACGGACGCCCAGTCCGTTGCGGATGATGAGCACTCTTTGGGTGACGGCCAGCACGCGGGGATGGAGTGGACCCATTGGAGATGCCTCCATGGTGCAGTTCTTCTCCAGGATGGCGGAGTAGACGAGGCGACGAATGACGGTGCCGGTGCCGCGAGTCTGAGCGAGGATGGCGTCGATGGTATGTTTTGCGATTGGCATGTTGAGGAGGGCAGCGCATCTGACTTCGCTATCGAGGGCGGTCAGGCGAGCGAGTGGCGAGCGAGCGGCGGACATACACGGCGGGGTCTTAGCTGAGGGTGTCGACGAGGACGTCCACGGCGGTTAGCTCGTCTTCTACGGACTCTGAGGGGTCTTCTGTGCCGCATAGTTTCAAGAGTGCGACGGCTGCTTGTATGTGGATGGGTGTCTCTTTGTCGCGTATGCATTCGATGAGGGCTGCTCGAAGTATGTGGTAGACGTCCTCGCTGTCAAATAGAATCGACGAGCGCTCGGGTGAGATTGGAGAGCAACGCACTCTAGATCGCCGATGTGGGTGACCATCTCCGTGAGCAAATCCACGCAGCGGTATCGGACGACCTTGTCCTTGTGACAAAGCCGTTGTGAAGAAACTTTCGTCGTCCTCGTCTTCTTTCTCTACGGCTAAAGAGCACGTCGACGCTGGCCTGCCACACGAACGGGACACACGCACCTTTCAAGTTGAGATAGTGGACGTACGCGCCGACGAACTTGACAATTCTGTCTGCCTGCGAGACGCCCTTTTTGACGACGACAACGCGACAGCACGTCAATGAAGGTGTCCTCGAAGGTGCATTCGCCGGTGAGTTTGATGCCCCTCCCGCCATGAACGGACTCTGTGAACGCGGCTGCTTCGAGGTGTAGTTTGTGGAGGGCGAACACTTTCCTCTGGTGGTTTGGGCATTGGGAGTCCCAGTAGACGCGATGGTCACGTGGGTCTAGTGATTGGCATCCAAGTTTGTCTGCCGCCCCCAATCATCTTTCCACGACCAGCCAACTTGCCCCGCCCCGCCCCGCCCTTGTTCTCCATATTTTTCTTCGAAATGACCCTCTGGAAAATTCAACCTCTCGATACGACTGTGGCGTCATCTCCTCCATCGTCCACACAGCCGGCCACTCTGCGCTTCCACGACGAGACAAGGAGCCGGACGGCGCGCCAACTTACATTGCTCGCACAGACGCCAAGGAGTCGAGCTCGCGCGTCCAACGCGCCGCGCTGAAAGACACTGAAAAGAAGAAGAAAAAGGCGGGGGGCGCCAGCAGACAAGAGGTCCTCGAGAAAGTTACCGCGGATGTTCTCCGCTATCTCCAATCCACCTCTCCGGTCGACATCCCTTACTGCTGGATCAGGTGCTTGACGTTGTTGGCGCTACTCCCTTCGGATCTTCAGCGAGCGCGGAGATTTCTTCGTTTTGCTTTGGATGGCCTAGGTGGAGAATGAAGGATGCGACGGATGGGATCCGGAACGTGTGTTTTCGAATTTCTTGGTACGCGTCCACTAACTTCGCTCCCTTGCAGATCCAAGGGAATTTTCTCATCCGTCGCGCTCAGGTAGACGCGGTGATGGAGCTCATATGCCCGACGTCTGGAGAAAACACGGTGATGCAAGTCAACATGGGCGAAGGCAAATCGTCCCCACAACGAAGCATCCCTCATCGATTTACGAGCACGCCACGACAGCGTTATCACACGCATCGGTGTGTATAAGTATGTTTGAACGATCGTTGCCTTCACTGACCATCAGGCTACACCTGCAGGAAAATCTCGGGAAAGCAGCAACCACGAAGCGACCGCGCAAGGCGTACGAGTTTATGTTGTCAGCCGTGCATCAGACCCTACCCGGTATGCCCTCCAGGCGTGGTCCGCTCGCCAGAGAGACAGGGGTCAGGGGGTCAGCGAGCAGTGGCATAGCCTTCCCCAAGAGAGCAGTGACAAGATAATCAGAGAAGATGATCATGGAAAGAATATAATCTAAGACTCGAAGATGAGATGACCCACATTCCCAAAGATAAGATAAGATAAGATTATATGAAAGTTAGTCAAGATAAGATAAGACAAAATAGATAAGATAATGAATTGAAGTTGTTTTTTTAATAATAAGGTTTTTTTTTTTTTTAAAAAAGATGACACAACCACCAAATAAATCAAAATAAGACAAGGTATAAAAATTTATCAATGAAAAAGAGAGGAGGATGCCTAAGTGAACTAGACTAGGTTTGCCCAGTCGATGTTCACTGAGTTTATATATTCAAGGACTATATAAGGTGTTTCATCTTATAAGAGTCTAAGCCCTTCCCTTTGCCTTAGGGTGCAGGAGTGTGGCTGAAACACATTTCAAATGTGAAACATGGTGATGAAATGGAAATGAAGTATATGTGATGTGTGAGGCATCAAATTGAAGAGAAGCATGAGAGGCATTCATGAATGTGGAAATGAAACATGATGAACCAATTCAAGATCTTAGGTTACCCCTTGTCAACTATGGCCAACACCAGGGAGTTCAAGGAAGAGGGATGTGGTGTTGGAATCAAGGCTGAGTCCAGACCCCAAGTGAACTTGACTGGAGATGCCAGTGCAAGGACCTTGGGCTTATATACACACTTCTAGCATATGTACATGTTGTGGTCTGATCTACAGATATGAATCAAGAAGAGGAAAGGAAATCCATACCCTATACCCAACATAGGAATATAACCATAGAAGGATAAATAGGCATGAGGTGTCCTCATGTAAACAGTGCATGCTTCCGTAGAAAAGAAGCCATCACCATCAAGGGGGGGTGGCAGAATGGAAGAGAAGCATGATGTGAAACATATCAGTATTTCGGTATTGTATATTATGAAGAAGCCGCAGGCTTCTGTGAGATGGAAGCATAATTGTGGTAGCTCTGCTGTCACAGGGGAAATGAAAAAAGGGAAGGTGCAGCCTTCTTGGCATAAGGGAGAAGTGTCCAGGCTTCCATAGATAAGGGTCTAGAGAAGGGCACTGTTACGCTTGGCCTTGGGTAAGGTTGAGCGTAGCCTCGATAGTCCTAGCAGACCGAATACCGAGGGACGAGGATTCCGAGTCGCTCTGACTATAGCGAACAAGGACGAGGACAAGGGTTCCGAGTCGCTTTGATTATAGCGAACAAGGACAAGGGTTCGACAGAGAGACGCTCTGCGGAGACTGCCGAAGGGACACTTCAGTGGGACAACAAGGAGAGTGAGTGCCCACTCAAGAGTAGGGCAAGTGTCATATGCCGTGTCCCAAGTCCAACTCCGCCACATTCCGACACACTCCGACACCAAGAACTCATGAACTCCGCCGCGATCTCGCGTTAGACGCAACGCCGCGCCTTCGGAGTTTCACTCCGCCATCCGTCTCAGTTTCCTTTCCGCTTATGTTCACCCTTGTATTCCATTTAGTCTTAGTTCCGCTTCTTAGATCCCTCCGCACCTGTGCTCGCCTATGCCGCACAGCTCCGGCTATGTATGTCCTGACTCCATTCTCCGCTTTCCGGTTATGTCTCTTTCCGACTTACTCATAGCTGTACTCTGTTACTAATGCGATGTCCGCACTCCGTATATATAGTTGTAGATACGACCTCTGTACCTTCAGTCTGATTATCAACTAGATATCCTCACTCCACAACTCAGAACCACTTCGAGTCTCCCCTGTCCTTCCCTCTGTTGTCCTTTCCGCAAATCCGGGACTAACACCGTGAGCAGCAAGGGCGCAGCACTCCGCTTGAGTCGCTGAAGCCGAAGTCCCAAACCCATCCGACCTCTTAGCTCCGACGTTCCGGAGCTATAGCGGAGTGAGCGGACATAGTTCTAACAGCAAGGACTCAAACGAGGAGCAAGGGATGAGGCTAGCGGATATATTCGAGGAACTAGGAGTACACTCGAGGAGAACTAGCTTGGGAACTACATGGACAAGTACGTGGGGTTTATATAGACCGGAGGTCTTTAGGGCGAGTCAGAGATAAGAAAGATAAGGAAGAGACACGTCATCGTCCATGGAAACTTGTAGAACGTTCTACGAGTTCCAGCGAATGCCACCGAGGCGAAATGAGGTGATCATGGGAGAAAGTGAAGTAACGTGCCAAATGGCGTGTGAAAGAGAATAAAACGTAACAGGCACTGCCCTGATAGATAGGAAAGAGGGTGATAACATCATGGATATAGGGCAAGGCTATGGCCAGTAACCATGAGTCGTTGGAGTCTAGATGTGAGGTCTAGCCTCTGCAAGCTCTGTGAGCTTATCAGGACATAGATTGCCCTTAATCGGACAAGATCTGGCTACAAGATCAGCTTATCAAGTCCCTGCATGCACTTGGGACACATCAATTTTTGGTCTCATATAAGGCTGTGCCTTATCTTATCTTATCATGGTGCGGCTGTGCCTCACCTTATCTTATCTCTTATCAGTGGCTGTGCCACACTCATCTCTTTGATTAGATAAAGGTGCTTGCCTTTATCTCCACCTCTAGATGTTGTCACATCGCTACCACATTCCCTGGAGCCCTTGGCAACCACCATTAGATAGTGCCGGCAGTGCCGCCACATTCCCACCCTTAGAGAGGCTAGGCCTCACAACTAGACTCCAATGACTCATGGTTACCGGCCATAGCCTCACCCTATATCCATGACATCATCACCCTCTTCCTATCTATCAGGGCAGTGCCCTTTTAGACCCTTATCTATGGAAGCCTGGTGTAGAGATCAGTAGGTCTCTACGGTTACAATCAAGCATTCTCATAGACTCTATGGACACTACTCATTCTCTTGCTTCATTTCTGATTCGATTCCCTTCACTCTCAGACTCTTAGGTCCAGTTCTAGCACCGTCGACGTGGCCCGAGCATAAGTCCGGCCTGTCGGCCCATCCTCGGCCCGTCTTGGCCCACGTCGGTCCTTGTTCTAGGAGGCCGGTTACTTTCTTCGTCGTCCTGGACTCATTTCGTTCTTGTATCATACTTACTATGGACCATCCACTCATCGCCCATCGTATCGGACTGGCCAGTGACGTCGCTCCTTACTTAGTCGCTCGTTTCGGACATATCTCGTAGCCTTGGCCTTGGCCGAGTACAAAAAGTTGTACCAAGTGTCGTAATGGGAGCTTCCTTCTGCTCACTACTGACCGTTACTGTTCCACCGACCGTTTTCCACCGTCCTCACTGTCCATGACCTTTGTACCTCACGCTCAACGCCCGAACCATCAGCCCGGACTTTCGGACCGCTTTCCTCTTTTTCTAGGCAGCTCGAAGAGCTTCTCCCCTGCTTCTCCTGCATTCCCAGAGTTCCTAGGGGTGAACTGACCTTCCCCCACACCCAACAGATCATCAGGACCGTTAGGGTAACCGCTCAGGTCACCCCAGACGGACTTACTGTTGCATACCGGATGCTTCTCCCCTATGCCAGAAGGCCGTGCCTTCTCTTCTTTCATTTCCCTGTGACAGTGGAGCTGCCACAATTATGCTTCCATCTCACAGAAGCCTGCGGCTTCTGTTCACAATATGCAATACCTGAAACACTGTTATATTCCTATGCTGGATATAGGGTATGGTCTTCTTTTCCTCCCTTGGTCCGTATCTGTAGATCAGACCACAACATGTACATACGCTAGTAGTGTGTATATAAGCCCAAGGTCCTTGCACTGGCATCTCCAGTCAAGTTCACTTGGGTCTGGACCTCTCTAAGCCTGCCCAGCCTTGATTCCAACACCACATTCCTCTTTCTTGGACTCCCTGGTGTTGGCCAATAGTTGACAAGGGGTAACCTAAGATCATCGACTGGTTTAGAGTTGTATCAGTATCACCTGTGACAACACATCGAACAATGATACCATGATCAACGAGCTGGAATTGCGCATCCTCGATTTCAGTGGCCGTGAGACTCACACACACGATGCTTTCTCCACACCATCAACCTTGTGGTGAAAAGCTTGGTATGTGAGTTTGACATAAATAAAAAGAAAAATGAGATAGATACTGAGTACACGGATGAGAACATTGAAAAGCTTGAGCATGAGCTGCAAGCGTTGGCTGAAGGGATTGAGGATGAAGAAGACGCTATATCAGATGATGATGAGCATGATAATCTTGAAGGATGTGTGGATGAGGTTGAAAGATTGACGTGAGAGGAGCGTGTTGAGCTTCAGAGGACAATCTGTCCCATGAAGCTGGTGTTGTCATTTGTTCTCGGATTTGACCACAAACTTGGCTAGGATTCATATAAGCGATCAATCTGCCAGGCCCAAAGCTGACTATAAGCTGGGGATATGACAACAATACCTCCCAGATCAACACAAGAACTAGAATCAGCAGACTAGAAACTGAGTGAGTGGAATAACTTAGTCAAATGGATCCCTGGGTGTTCGGTATTCCTGATGTCAAAGGTTCAAAAGAAATTGTTGGTTTACCAATAAAGCTAGCAATTGATGATTCAAGGGGTTGACTAGACAGATGGGGATGTCTTGCTATACTCTGGGCTTATTTGGACTTAATCCTGATGTGTTACAAGCTTGAAGTCAGAAGTAGCAAAGACGTAGTACTTAGGAGATACAAAGTTCTCTAAGTATTCTTGTACTAGATTTGTACAAATTACAATGTCAATTAATAGAATGACCACTTAGAGGGTTCTGATTGAACAACCAATTCTATGCAGTGATAGATTAAAGGTTGTTCCACTAATGCACTAGACAAAGGCTTGGATCCGTGGCTTGCTCTTGCCTAGTTGAACAGGAAGATAGATTGCAAATAGATGGATGTAGAGTAGGACTGACTTGTTGGTCCTTTGATTGTAGCTCTAGTGCTCCCTAGATAACTGATGATAGGCTGGGACAATAGCTGATTATTGTATCACTGGAATCACTCACTGGTCTGCAGAGGGGAACTTCAGTGGAAGGGAATTGATTTTAGGCTGATACAGAGCCTCTATTTATACACAACAGAAGCCCTGCTGACTACAACTTTTCCACAGCTACTGGATGCCAGAAGATCATTCTCTGGTCATTGATTGGCCAGTTTCTTGACTTCTCTTGACTTTCCATGA
>JBBPMC010000433.1:0-23102 GCA_038090115.1 Strobilomyces echinocephalus | reverse complement strand
GACCCAAGCCGAGCATTTCCCACTCGGAAGTGCCCGCGGCAGCTTCTGCACGAGATCACTATGGAAAGTATGTGTAGCGTCGCGACTTGGATATTTTCGATTCTCCGTCCACTAGAGTCTTTGTTAAGTAGCATGACAATTTTCCACTCTCAATGAATCAAGCTCGAGTAGTACAAACCATCAGTTTGAATGTTCTTCGTGGCCTCGCGATACCCTGTTCGGAACGACCACGAGTAAAGGAACCTTTGCAGCGTTAGTACAACAGGACTGTGGTGGGTCGGTGTACTCGCAGAATCGAGATACTCCGGCCCTGTCCAGATATTCCGTTTTGATGCACGATGGAACTTCTTGACGACCTTTTCGTTGGCTCAGACGAATCCCTGAAATGCTCCATGGGGGTTGAGGCTCGACACCGCCGTCGGAGGGCTCGAGTGTTAACGTTATGACCATTGAGTCATGGGTGGGAGTCGATGTGACGGGCGCATGAGGAAGCTCTCATCCCCATTCTATGACCACCATATTTTGGCCGCAAGATGTCCTCCATGATGGTTATTTCTACGGTTGGATCAAACATCACATTGCTTGTGTCGCTGGCTCTGTCACCGCAAATACAGTGAGTCTCAGACCATTCAGACCGAGTCGTCTTGTTCATGCCAGCCAGCGAGCCGACGCCGATGCGACTCTAGCGTACGCTATTCAGTCTAATAATCTACAAGCATTTCTTGCTTCGTGCGGGACGCCCATTGTCCTTGGGCATGCCACTTTTTCGTTGTCCCACCCGTCAACTACACCGGAAATCGAGGATTACGACGCGTCAATGTACTATCCATTTCATGTCCTACGGTACTACCCATTGCAACGATTGACAAACATTTCAGAACAAACCCATTCTATTTCATATACTACCGCCGCCATGCTAAAAACTCTATGAGGCACTACGCTACTGAAGTCGATGCGTCGAGTTTGCCTTCATCTTCCGACGACCTGAATACACCCGCAGAGGCGTCGCTTGCCCACGACTTTACGCGAAGGAATATCAAATTCAATGTCTTAGAATACCAACATATAGTTGACCTGGTGAGCAGCGTCCAGCTTTTCATGCATCGTTCCGAACGCCAGTACGTAGTGGAATGCAGCAAAGACGTTGGAAGAAGCAGTCGAACGCAGTCAAGCTCAATGGTCGAAGTGCAACTCGGATAAAAGTATAGGGAGAAACGTTCAGCGGGCAGGACCTCCTGCAGCATTCTCGTCACTCCCCGATGTTGTCAGAGTATCCGGCCTTTTGTCGACATTGAGAGAATTAAGTTTTACTGGTTCGTCGTTTCCTGTCGAGGTGAGCAGAGAACTTAAGACCCACCCCAGTACGACAAACAGAAGGACGAGCGGTGATGCTATATCAGATAGCTCAACAGCGACACCATAGATCTAACAAGCATGTGGCACTTTCGAGTCTCGCGTATAATAGGTATTTCATCATATGTCGATATTTTCACCTTGTATGACTTCGTAAAGGCATTATAACAGCGTCTGGGTGATTTTGAATGATCTAATCATTGGCGTGGCGTTTCGTCAATTTCTCTGTCAGAATCGCAACGCCCTCAATGCCATTGTCGCGGATGGTCTCGAGGTACGGGATCCGAAGCTAAATGTTACATTACGGGCTCATTGTCCGCGACAGCGCACCCTCGCCGTTCGCATTCAGCGCGTGTTGTTGTGGCTAGACAGCTGGCCTGCAGGCTTGAAACTCAACACGGAACTGAGCAGATTCTACTCCCATGGATTTATAGGTCTGATAACAGGATGGACGAGTCAGTATCTAGTTCATTCTTTTCTTGTGCTCGACTTACCCCGGCAACACAGGACTTCTTCACCATAGCCTTTCACTATTGCCCACCATCGGTTTCGTCGTAGAGACAACCTGTCTTCTTGGCATGACGATGTCACTGTCATTGTCCCTGGATTTAATCGGTGTCCTCACTGCTCACTTGCATGCTTGTTACTTCATCTCCTCAACAATATATCGACACGTACTCTTATTGATCGGCTCATTGTGGAACTTGTTTAGAGGTGATTCATTACTCTGACCACGAAACGTCTCATTCGATGCGGACGTTAAATTGACAGGCAAACGATATAACATCCTTCGAAATCGCACCGACCCTTGGAATTACGACGTCGACCAGCTGTTGCTCGGAACGATCTTGTTCACGCTTGCTGCTCACCTTTTCCCCACAATCCTAGTTTACTACGCACTTTTTGCACTGGTAAGACCTTTTTCATACCATGGTACGATGCTAAGTTTGAATCAGGTGCGGCTTGGTGTCATCATCTTGCACGCAAGCTGTGAGACGTTATTGGCTTTCATGAACCATTTCCCACTGTTTGCCCTTCTGTTGAGGGGCAAGGACCCTCAGAGGCTGCCTGGTAGGTAACGTGAACTCGCTTGTACTGAAAATTTGACAATCGGGCATCTAGGGGACACATACCTACAGGTAAATCACACTACTCTTGGTTGTACAGTCACAGTTGAGGTAAGAATTTGTTTCGTGTTGGACAGCGGTCTTGTTGACCTTTGCAGAGCCACCCGCTTCCGTATTCGAATATCTTCGAGCAGTATGGTAGGTACATGGCATCCCTCCTAGCATGAAAATAACATGTTCTCCAGCGGGCCTTTGGCCGCGACTCGCGCAACATTACCACCCCTTACGCCTGGGAAAGAGGCTGTTGCAAGGACAGATATTGGACACATTTTCTCAAGCGTCCACAGGTGCACCATCAGGTCATTGATGGTAATGGTCAAGGGGTTGTTGGTGCTCGCTTTACGTATCTGCCATCTTCGTTCCTAGTTTTACTTTCAGAAAAGGTCTTTTACACCACTTGAACACCTACCGCGCTTCTACTTCCACTTCAAGAAGCTTGCGCTTATGCATCTCCGCCGCACGCCTATTGATGTCCAAGACTTCTTGTGTGTCTGGGAATCCAATATCCCAATAACCTGGTGGGGTCTTCGGTCTATGCCAGTGATGACGGTGTCGTGAAATCAATTGCTTATGTTGCTCTACCTCCTCGGCATTCTCCTTGTCATTGCCTGGTGCATAAGGGTTATAACGTGGTCTACGCTTTGTTGGCGTCCGCCAGAGTGGCTGTCGCGAAGTTGGTAGTGGTCCAACGGCTTCATAATACTGGTGGGGATGCATATCAATGGAAGGTATGGCAGGACCATCACCACTTACCTCACGACAGCATTCACAATCACTTCCAAGCATGTGCTTTCGTTCTTCTCGATCGCGAACGACAGCATCGTACTGGAAATCCAAACCATGATTTCTATCTTTCCGAATGGAAAACCTGGAATTGATCGTGTCCATTTCCATTTTCGAACTAGGGACGGTGTCATGACGGAATGGTAGACTGCCCGTCCGTGAAGCACGCACGGTACTTGTGCATATCTTCCCTTGCGTTTGCGAGGCTCCATCACTGGAGGCGACCGAAAGGATCCCGCTTGCTCCACTTTGTGCGACATGTCTGGAAACTGTTCTCAGTCACAGCCCGTTTGAAAAGACGAAGCCTGACTACCAATATTATTTCCATCGAGCGCTGGTAATTCATCGCAGCAGGTAATAGGTTGCGGCACCAAAAATGGAGCCTTGTTCGTTCTGGGAGACAGCGAAAAAACCTTTTGTGAGGGTTCACCGTGATACGAATTTCTGCGCAGATTCTTGGATGATGCAGCTACCGGAGACGAGGGAGGAAGATCGACTTTCGAATGACAATCAGACTCTTGTTTAGGACTTTCAGTTTCTCCTGCGTGCCCCATGTCCAAGTTCGGCTCGAACTTGTCGAATTGCTCTCGTTTTCCAACCGCCGATGCCCCCGTATACGCTACCCATTCGTCGGTCTTGAGAAACGACTTGACTTGATCGTCCGTTTCGAGGTTCCGAAAAAGCCACCGCTTGAAGTCTCGCCACTTCTTGTAGTCGGCCTTGTAACGCTCTGCGGCGCGGTTCTTGGCTTCCAGAAGGGTATCGTACCGAGAACGGAGCGAGTCGAGCTCTCCTTGGAGACTGGCGATTTGGGCGAGTAGGCTCGCTGTATCTGGGGGTCGTTGCATGGTGATGGATCCATCCAATGACAAGCGCGCATCCCGCGTTAGGAATATCACGTGATCGTGTTCATGACATAAATCGACCGAGTCAGCTCTCCGACTTCACGCCAAGTCATATTCCGCGTTTCAAGATCTCAGATCTCAGGCATTACCACGATATGTTTTGATCGCTGCCTAGTCCTGCTTTGGATTCCTGTGTGGGGCCATGATGGATTTCAATTTTGTGCGCTGCCTTTCGGTTTTCATATGACAACGCACGTACTATGTCTCACGGGTCCCATCGGATCCGCTATTGTTGCCGGTTTGCCGAGAACATAGCAGTGAGCTTCTGACACCTTAACTCTCGTCCTTTTCACCCTCGCAGCGCGCGTACAACATGGTGGTCTCCATCACTCCATATCCGACGAAACTCGACTACACGACACAGTCCGTGCCCGTTCCGGGAACAAAACGCCCTGGTCAAACTGGTGCGCAGCTTTTTCCACACGACACCTCGATCATCCTCGTTCATGTCCCACTTTAGCTCACTACCGGAACGGTGACTGTGCCTCCGCGACGCAGAATAACTATCTGACCATATTGTAGCTTTGTTTGGACTCATCGACACCAACTCTCCTGGGGTCCCTAAGACCCTACCAGAGCTCTTTCTGAGTGGTTACTGCCTGAACCCAGACGCCAAGCTTTTCGGACACAGACCCGTTATTTCCACGCAACCATTGAAATTTGGTCCTTATGTGTGGCAAACCTACAGAGAAGTGGATATTAGGCGACGCAAAGTTGGCAGTGCGCTGTATGAACTCTTTAAGTCGGGGGTTCTTAAGGCGGAAGATATGGAAACAGTCGGCATTTGGTCGCGAAATCGACCAGGCGAGTAATAAACCTGTGTCCGTGTGCTATGACAGCTAACTGAAACAGAGTGGCAAATCGTCGAATTTGCACTCCACGCCTACGGTAAGGTCGGCGTCAGTCTCTATGATACTCTGGGAGCAGATTCAGTCGGTGAGGACAGAACTCATTCATGAACGGGTTCCGTGTGCTAATTTTTTTCCTAGACTTCATGTATGGTGTTCTAGAACGTCAGTTGTGGTTGAGTTGACCCGTCCCGTAGCATCAACCACGCTTGCCTTTCCATCGTATTCACGACATCAGATCACATACCGACGCTTCTCAGGATGTCTTCCAAGATTCCAGTTTTGAAGATGATAGTCTCGTTTGACCCCCTGGAACAGGAAGTGCGCCACGCGCTTTCTTCTTGGGCCGAAACTGTCGGTGTACAAATCAAGGAACTGAGCGAGAGTGCGCTTCTCCCCGTTTCGTACTCCATCACTCACTGAAAGTTCGACCCGTAGTTGAAGCCTTCGGTGAAGCACATCTCATAGACCCTTTTCCCGCGTCGGCGGAACAAATTGCATCGTTGTGCTACACTTCTGTACGCCTCTCATTCTTGCTTACGTGTCATCGCCCTGCCCTGACCATCGCCTCTACCAGGGAACCACAAACCGTCCGAAAGGTGATACAGTTTCCTTGCATGTGATTATTTCCTATAACTTGTCAATACACTCTGTCAGGTGCCATTCTTACTCATGGAAACCTCGCCATCTCTGCGTACTCGAACACTTTTGGTGGTACCATACCTCCGAATCTCTGTGTCCTGTCGTATCTTCCGTTGGCCCATATATATGAGGTTATTACCATGCTGTTACGCGATACACTCTCTCACATATTCCTTTCAGCGAGTGGTGGAATTGACGGTGATTGCTCTCGGCGGCCGTGTTGGATTTTTCACTGGCGATCCCCTGAGACTCCTTGAAGACGCTCAACAGTTAAAACCTCATTACTTCCCCGCCGTCCCACGTGTGCTCAACCGAGTATACCAATCCGCCATGGCTGCTGGCAATGCACCGGGGGTAAAGGGTGCATTGTTCCGAATGGCTGTCCAAACCAAGCTTGATCAGCTTCACAAGACCGGTATCAACACGCACCCACTGTGGGACTATCTAGTATTTAGCAAGGTACGTGACGATCCGGATACAAATGTTTACGCAGGAACAAACGTTTGCAAAGGTTCGAGCCGTCCTCGGTGGCAATGTGACTCTAGTCAGCACGGGTTCAGCGCCGATCAGCGCCGAAGTGATCGATTTCTTGAAGATTGCTTTTTACTGCGAGGTCACTGAAGGTACGTACTCTATTCAACCCCTTTGACTGTATGCCAATCATTTTTGTTTCTGGAAGGGTGAGTCGGAGAACTCTTGATTAGACGTGAAAAGTTGATGTTTCGCTCAGATACGGTATGACGGAGAACTGCGGAACCTGTGCACACACCATCAAGGACGACCCCTCTTGCGGAGGGAAGATCGGGCCCCCTCAACCCGTTAACGAATTGAAACTTGTTGACGTGCCTGCAATGAACTATACGTCCGAAGATAAACCCAACCCTCGCGGAGAGCTCTGTGTTCGCGGCACGAACTGCTTCATTGGATATTACAAAGGTACGTGGCCAACATCATGCCCGACCACAATTTCACATGGCACCAGATGAGAAGAATACCCAAGATACATTGAAGGATGGGTGGCTACACTCAGGTGATGTGGCCGAAGTTGACAGCTACGGTCGCTTCAGGATCATCGACAGAGTCAAGGTAGGCTTCCCATCCTTTCGTCCCCTTTCATGGCGTGCCTACGCAGCATGGTGCATTGCAGAACATCATGAAGCTCGCCCAAGGCGAATACGTCGCGCTAGAGAAAATCGAAAACACTTACAGCGCCACACCGATCGTGCAGCAAATCTACGTGCACGGCGACTCATTGCAGTCGTATCTTCTCGCCGTCGTGATCCCTGATCCAGTCGTCCTCGCCCCTCTGGTGTCCGCGATATTCGGGCGGAAGATCGCGACCGACGATACCAAGGCGCTCGGGGAGGCCATCAAAGATCCTAGGGTAAACCAGGAGGTCCTTGGGTTACTCGACAAAGAGGCACAGAAGAATCAGCTCACTAGGTAGGAAGAGTCGCGCACGCTTTCTCCGTCCAGCTACTGACTGATCCGATCTTTTAGGTTCGAGTTTGTGAAACGCATCCATCTGAGCATGGACCCGTTCAGCGTCGAAGACAACACATTGACACCTACGTTCAAATTGCGTCGCAGGGACGCGTACGCCAAGTACAAGGCCGAACTCGACGCGCTCTACGCGCTGGGCGAGGTGGTGAATGGAGCGGCAAGCAAACTATGATCTCTTGCTTTGTTCGATTGAACATCGGAACGGACGGACAACCGGAACCTGGCACAGTTATCCATAGTATGTCTCCACTTATATTTAATGGCAAATCGAAGATGTGAACGATGAGGGATATAGTACATTTTTGTGTGGTAGCCGTGATCTACCTAATGATATAAGCAACGATAAACGTTGGGAAAGCAGTGTAACGATGTGATGGGCAAAGCAGAACAGGGATCGTCGTCAGCCTTCTTGTGAGGTGATAACGCGAAAATGTTTGACCGGGCTTTTTTTTTCAAGTGACAGTTTTTTTGCTGTGAAGCGATATCTTGCGAGAAATGGTCGTACTAAAGTACGAAAGAGAAACCATGATGACGACCCAGAGATATCCTCCGAGAAGGTTGTTGTCGATGGACAAGGCAAACAAGGAGCTGAGCACGAAGAATTGAGTCCCTTAGCGCCCAGAAAGCACTGAGCTTTACCTGACCAAGAACGGGGCGAACGAACGCGCGAAGCACATGAAAAATTGAACGATGCCGTTGGATTGACCTAGAGACGCTGGGGAAGGTGCATTCTCTTTGACAAGAATCATGCTCAGCCTGTTCTGAAATCAGCACCGATTTTCGAAATGTGGTGACAAGCGACTGACGAGTGTGCCAGAACGCATACTCTTGAAAGCATGAGCACGATCGCGATGCCGGTCCAGAGGGCAGCGGTGGCATATGGGTCCAGCTGGCCAGTTTCTTCGTCAACACGACGACGCGCGATGACGTTCAAAACGGGGAGTGCGGCATAGGTGTATAGCCACAGCGCCATGCAGAAGTTGTACATCTTCGCACAATCAAACGTGCGCAATAAATATGGCATCACGAACACCTGAAAAGCGATTGATATAACGCCAGAGCCCGCTAGTGAATAACCGATTTGTGACGCCTAACGGAAATTCAAACAAGTTCTGAAAGGTGAACAGAGCTCACTCACGGAGAGTGATAGTCCGCCGCTGCAGACAGGGGAATAGCAAAACAGAACGAACACGACATCGAAGGACGTTGTGATGAAGCTAAGAGCGAAGCCAGACAACGCCAAAGCCCGTATGATTGGCAGAGATAACAGCTGTTTCAACTCCATAGGCTTCTCAGGCACGGGAAGGGACGAATTCGAGTCCCGTGCACCGTATGACACAGAAATGTACTTTTCGCCGCTCTTTTTACGTTTGCTTGGAAGGGTCTGCGTAATGAAGGCGGTCAGCAGGACAATGGAGTTGAAGGACCGGTTACCTCCTCTAGGAAGGCATAGCCAAGGGCGACGCCGATGATGGCAACGATAGCAGCGACGAGGCACGGAAGAAAATAGGGGTATTCCCTCCAGAATTCGTTGTCGAAGAACTGCGGGTATTTGTCGGCGGGATGTGAAAACGAACCACCAATCAGCGGACTAAATTTGAAGAAGATGAGAGGATTATTGTAGTAAACGCGGTACCAATAGAACGCGCACCCAACGACAGCCCCAAGAGGCCAGATAAGACCGTAGATTGGAAAGATGGCCGCCTGGTTAGTAGCGTCAGTTATCTCTCCGAGCATCGAGTGGATGACTGCGATGTTCCCAGATGCAAGGCCCCCTGGAGGGAATGAGCGAGGTCGAAGAGGGAGAACAATCAGGGACGGACCGATGCATCGGGTAATGAGGACGACGACAAGGGACTTGGACAAACCAAAGATCGCTGTGGTGACGGCGATACAGAACATACCCATGAGGATGACGGGACGGCGTCCGATGACGTCTTAGAAGACGTGAGCGTACGCGGAGTGGGTCGAGAGAATAAACAAACCAGAGAGGCGAGCCCAGTGGTATATAGAGCTAAGTTGGGCGACGGCGAACGCACTTTCCTGAGGGAGGTGAGAAGCAAGAGACACAGAGAAGGGGATTCGACGTACGACGAGTCCGCTATAAAAGCCGACGCGAGAAGGATCGTCCGTGAGGTGGAGATCGCTCATGAATTCGTTGATGTATGGAAAGAGCTGCGTGAAGGCGACTGGTTCTACGAGCCTGAGAGTACAAAGAGCGGCAAGCTGGCCCCTTGGGATGGGAGTCGGGGCGGGCTTTGGCTGCACCTGAGATTCGAGGAGGGGACATGTCTCATCAGAGTCAAGGTCAACAGAAGCCATCGGGAGGAGCGAGGGTGGAGGGTTTGGGGTATTTATTTGCCATCGTGTGGGGGGGACAACAGGGGCGAACCGAAAACGGACAGAAGGGATCGCAAACAAGGGCAAACAAGAAGGGGACGGGTGTCTCAGACGGGATTGACCGCCCAGCTGTGAGCACGCCTTTCTTTACCATCTATCAGCTCGGCTATCCAACATGAACCTTAATGTCAACGATAATCCACTCCTTGTCGCACCCAGGCCCGTCCGCATCACCGCTGTTTATCCCCACCTCGCCAGACCGCTCAAGATCGTCCACGACGACGCAGAAAACGCCGCCCGCGTGCTTTCTGCCCAGCCCCCCGATAAGGACCTCTCCTCCCCGCGCGCCTCTCCACGGTGCGTCGCTCTGCCCCCCACCGTCCGCGTACCTAACTCTCGCACAGCTCCAGTCTTCCATCAGAAGCGCTCGAGGAATTTCTCTCCATCCTCCGTCCCGCAATATTCCCGCCCTCTTCCCCCGTCCTTCGTCCCCGCAGGAACGGTGCCCTCGCCTTTGGCGTCGCTTACAAGACAAAACCAAAGTTAGACGCTGCCTTCTCAAAATCAGATCAGCCAAGTTCTGGCCTTGTCGACGAATCAGACCCTCTCAGACTGTCCCCTACATGTTCCCCGGAGCCTGTCTCGGATCACCTTCCCGGCAACTGGGAGATCGTTGGCCCAGAGATCACCTCTAGATGGCATGCCCAAGTCCTCGGTATGTCGCATCCTCCGCTGTCGTCACTTGCCACTTACCGTCCCGTATCCTTGCAGCATCCCCCATCTCTCGCTTGCAGACGCGCAATCCTTTCCCTCGCTATGCTGCCCATGATATGACGCTCTCCCCCATCCGCTCTTCCTCCACGATGGCCTCCACCCCCATCTCTCCTGCTGCCGTACCCCTCCCCACTCCCTCCCCCGATGAAACTCTCGAGGTCTTCTGAGCATCTGCCGACTCCCCCGCTTTTATCATGAGCCAACGCCCGCGCTGACACGCTATTTACGTACCTCGTTGACTTCCGCAGTACTGGGACATCCTCCGTTCCCTGCTAAACTATAATCATATCCGTTCATTCTTCTCCCTCATACCGCTCGCTTCCTTGTTTCTGCGTTCGTCGCTCCCCTCGTGGTAGTGACTTCTTTATGGAAAACATCGTTGGCATAAAGTTAACCCCGTGTACTATCTGCTTCTTGTTCATATACTGATCCTGTATTTTGCTCTCAAGTAATGACTTTGTTCGATATACATTAGGCTCCTATATATCATTTCTTTGATCTCGATTGGATGGAGTCACCTCGAGGCTTGCGCGCTCGCCAAGTTGGTTCACCTAAATGCGACAGCGTTCCACGGCGATGATCCAAAATCTCCAAGTACGCCAACTCCAGCGACCCAACTGGTGCCGTTGGTGTGTCCACCGAGCCGTCCATCCGAGTCATCTCAACCCCCGGCGGAGGTAGTATCGGAAGCTCTATCATATCCTGCGCGAGCAATACACTCATTTCCGTCGTCTGTTTACGGCGCTAGCGGCAAGTTTACGGATGCAATGAATCCTTTGCCTGTCCGCCCACGCCCTCTGTGAGGTAAACCGCGGCCCCACCGTCGTCTATATAGAAGCAATCCTCCAAGCGAATCCCGACCTAACGCAAGTTAGAATAGTTCACATCACGACTCTCTGGCGGCGGCCGCGTACCTTTCCTCTGATGTAAACGCCCGGCTCATTGGAAAACGCGTGTCCATAGTCGATGACCGCATCAGAACCTCCCCTCAGGTAGGGTGCTTCGTGATCTTCTAGACCGATCCCTGTGAAAGCCGTCAATTAAAGTCCAGGCAGCGGTCAGGAACGAGGGTCACCGTGTCCCAGTCGGTGGGTGAAGTAAGGCCCAAGTCCACGCCGAGTCAACTCGCTGCGCGCAACCTTGTCCACTTCTGCCGTGATGACGCCTGCTCGCGCAACACGGAAGGCCGCCGTTTGAGCGGCATACACGTCCCACCATATCCTAATGTGTTCTTCAGGTATTGTGCTCTCTTCGAGCTGGAACGTCTGCCGCACGCGGATCAGCTAGCTGTACATGCGGGGCGACGACATCATCTCACTCTCGTGACATCGCTATTGTACCCGAGCAACACGCCTCCGGTGTCGATCAGGATCAAGTCCGAGCGACCTAGCACTCGATCAGTTCCCGTGCCATGGGGGTAGGCGGCATTCTCTTCGGTACTAGAGTCAGGTCGAGACGGTACGAGACGACGTGAGACTCACCGCCAAAAAGCACCAACGCCCATCTCTCAGTCAGCCCAGCAGCGGCCAATGCTTCGTCCACCATTTGCAACACCTGAGATTCGCGCATACCGATCCGCATCTGTGTTTGCACAGCGCGGATAGCGAGGAGAGTCACCTGTCGAGACGTAAACGTTCCGTAGACGTCGCCGCCACACGAGACGCGCACCTCGTTCGCGCATCTGAGGAGTTCGATCTCCGAAGGCGACTTGCGCTCCCGTAGGGAAGTGATCGCCAAGGGGGCCAACAGCACGCTCGATCCAGGTGCCGCTTTCTGGAACCCATCGACGATGAAATGGCGGGTCATCCCGTCGACATAGATGGCTCCTCCGTTGAACGCGGGGAGTGCTCCTGCCGCGACGGCATATGGGTTTTCGTCTTCCTGCCACGGAACAAACGTGACGTCCACGCCGGGGACGTCGAGCAGCTTGGCGCGATCCTCTTCGAAGGCGGGCGTCAAGACCGTGACGTGGGCCGACACCTCACCGTCATCGAGGAGAGGAGAGACGATAAGCAATAGTGGCCGTTCGGAGAGAGACCACGACGCCAGCGAGATGTTGCCGAAGAAGAGCGCGCTGGCGCCTGGTTCGGCAACATAGGCGGAGCCGTTCAGCGCATGGAGCGCGTGGGCAAGCTGGCGCTGCCGCTCAAGGAATTCAGTAACGTGGATCGGCTGTGCGTCCTTGCAATGCGCCGCGAGTCCCTCCCACGGGTCATTGTGAACGTGTGCGTGTAGTGTCGTGGGGAACGAGTAAGGGAGAAAAGGCGCGGACAAGAAGAGGGCGCAAGTGATTATAAGCAGTGTCTGAAGCGTAGTCAATATTGAGCACGCCACACGGGTCCGAGACGGACATGGACGTGGGGCCGCGAGCGTGTCCGAAATATTGGTTCACATACCAGCTTTGCAGTGAAAGTGCCATGGTACGCAGCGGCGTGAAGGAGTTTTGCTTTGCCCATTCAACTGAGGGTTATCCGAGGTGGGTGAGGAAGCAGCGCACTGCCGCGCCGACTCGCTCCGCCTCTTATTCTCCACTCATCATCTATTATAAGCAGCTCCACAATGGACGGCGCCGACGACAATGAAACGCTGATCGCAATGGTGACCAGCCTCCTGACTGTCCCACATCCCACGCAGGATGCCATACTCGACGCTCTCGTGCAATGTGGTGGGGACGTTCGAGCCGCCGCCGCATCCATCGACGCGAAACACACGAAGCACGGCTCCAAGCCCGCCAGTGCGAAGAGAAAAGCACCCTCTTCGGACCTGAATAACTGGCTGATATCAACCTCGTCGAGCTCGAAGCCGCCTAGCGTTAAAAGACGTGGTTCTACGGAAGGCCACGACACTGGGCCCGGATTCCCGGCAATCAGAGATACCACCCATGTACTTGGCGAGTCGCCCGGAAATCCAGCGGTCGATCTTATGAGCGTGTTGCGCCCACCCCCACCGTCGAAGCCTTCGATACCCCGCTTCCCGCCTCTTACACTTTCTAACCCCACCATGGTGGCTCGGCACACCCCGTGTACTCTCCATCTCTCCGTTCTCCCTCCGGAGCTTGCATGTGAACTGTTCTACACCATGATGGACCAGTCTGAAGCGTGGAAACGGAATAAATGGTGGCTCTTTGACCGCGTCGTGGAAAGTCCCCATCGAACGTCGTTCTTTGTTCGGAGAATCAACGGGGTGGATGACGACGAATCCTGGCAGGAAGCTGCACAATACTGGTGACCTCAGTCCCCCCGCTCCAGAGTATCGCTGCTGACCGCGTATAGGTATAATGGGCGCCCAACAGGGCCTCCGGAATTATTTCCGGAGGCCATGGAGAAAGCTTGCAAATACGTCGAGAACATCGTAAATGACGAGATGCGCAAACGTGAGAGACTTCCGCTGGAGTGGTCGGGCTGCCGTGGCACAGATGGCCGGCTATGGCATGCAAACGTTGCGGCCGCAAACCGCTACGAAGGTGCAAATGAAAGCGTCGGTTCCCATTCAGATCAACTCACATACCTTGGCCCATACCCTACCATCGCATCCTTGAGTCTTGGCAAGTCGGGCCCTCCTCCAGTTGTGTTTGAAGACGACGTTTTTTTTTTTCTTTTTGTACAGGGACGACACGAATCTTCCGTCTACGAGAAGTTATCCCTTCTGATGAAATTAGCAGCCGTTGCGCTAGGACATTTAATATTCCCCTACCCCACAACTCCGTAAGTAGCGCTGTATGTCCGATGTGACCAAGCTTCATCAAGCGCTCTAGCTAACCATCATGCACGCGAAATGTCAAGAATCGTTCAAGCACTCCATTCCGCCCCAACCTGCGCTTGACCTATATCGACCTCTTTGCCCACACCCGGCGAGACCATCCTCCCACCCTGAGCCGTCCAATTGTCGCATCAACATCACGTTTCGTTTTTACCGTCCTGATTTTCACCCAAAGAGTACACCACGGTGTAAGTGCGGCGTCCCGACGATCCTTCGGCCCGATATGAAAAATCGCCATGACGGCAGGACCGATCAATACTGGTGGGTGTGCTACGCAGGTGCACAGAATGACGGAAGCGGCTGCGACTTCTGGCAGGTCATGGACATGCAGACCGAGGGAAGGGGCTCCGCTTTCGTCAATCCAGGTCAGGTGCAGTAAAACTTTGGGCGGCAACATGTGTTGTCGCACGTCTCTCCACCCGGCTCTTGTCATTGCCGACACGGCCTCAAGCGGATTTCATTTAGTTTTTGACATGTAAGTGGCTGGCGGACAACAATAGGGACGGTTTGATTTGGGCACTTTACGAGCTTGGAGCGCAGGGAATGACGTTCTGGTGGTGTGCAGGTCGAACATTCGGCTAATCGGATTTGGAAGGTGGCCCCTACGGATTTTGGTCGGCAAACTATTCCACTTGAAGCAAGTCCATTCAGGCCATCAGCACGATGAGAAGCTGCGCGTTGCATTTATTCCGTTTGGCATGGATCACTGTCACTCCGTTCAGTCATTTGTGCGATCTCGACCATTGGGCACAATCAATCAACCTCGATATAGATGCCTTCCTAAACTTCATATCACTCGTCCAATCTAATGGATACGGAGACGCACTATCATTAAGGCAGAGCTAAATGAGCACCACGGAATGGAAGTGGTAATTTTGCAGAACATTCATTCGCAACCGTTGATCGGCTAACAGCGCCCTAGTATCCTCTGCAAACTACCCGCGAAAGATGAAGGCAGATTATCTCCGCACTGTCGCGGGTAAGTCAACGAGCCAATATGGTTAGTCTCTTTCGCACAACCTTATCAGCTGTGCAGGATTATTTTATAACAGCTGCATCATATGGTCCGTGTCAATGGGGAATGTTGCACAATTCGAGGGTGACGCGGTGACGGACAGTCGCATTGTTATTCTTGTACGTTGCAATCCCGCTTCGCTATAGGAACAGGATCCACAACCGTCGTCTCGGTAAACTCGACCCGGTTTCTGACTGGCCACGCCGCAGACTAAACCATTTCAAGGATAACAAATTCCCTCAGGACCTCTGCGGCGTTCCACGGGTGAAACCTTGTCAGTTCGCAGTTCGCCGTCCTCATCGCCCCTTTATCCTCCCACACCTGTTGACATGCAGACCAGCTGGATTGGGTTCGAACCCATCACAACGGCCGTGCGCGATATGATTTACTTCCGTTGCTGCCGGTCCGTCCCTCGCCCTTGTCACCTTAAGGCCGACACTCTGCCTAAGAACGCTATCTCCCAGATCGTCTGCTTTAGTCAAAAAGAGACGCCCGTTTCCCGCCGAGTTTAATGGCTAGCATAGAACAGCTGCGAAAGAACGAGTGGAGCTCTGATGACCTCCAACTCCACTGGCTTGCTTGACATGAAACCTTGGGCGAAATTATTATTTTCTTCTTATCTCCTTACACTGCGGTCTAGAACGAAAGGAGAACTATCAAATCAGCCACGGGACAGGGACCAGGGCTTTTGATATATTATTATATGTGTTTGAGAAGTTTCTGCGGTGCTTGTGAGGAGTCACGTGCGATTTTCATATCCGCTTGCGCCCGAAGTGGTCGTGGGACCCCGCGCTAAGTCGCGCAACTCTGCTAACATTCGACGCTCAACCTAGAACAGATTCTCGACGCCAGAGCCATGTCCCGACTCGCATTTCAGCCGACCTCTACGTATGGTCTTGGAACGACCGTAAGCATGCAGCCTCTTTCAAGTAGCAGACACGCTGATACATCCCATAGTGGCTAAAACGCTGGGCGCCCACCCTCGGAATCTGGGGTGTTGGTGCAGGAACCGCTGCGCTGTTTGTACGTGTCGCGTATGTCTGAGTTCAAACCCAGCCTCAAGGCGTCTGCTCGTCGCAGTTACTGTCTGTGACACCGGTTGTCAGAAACGGCCTTCTAGTTAAGATGCCACTGGTGAGCTTTCTCTCTTTCTTTCCGTTCCGAATGCATTAGTTCAAATTCGACGACCAGCTTGGCAGCTATTACGAGGACAAGACGCCCGCGTCAGACAAGCCGTTCTGATTGTTCATAGAGGTCTAGACCCGCTATCAAACACCTAACAACACGACATGCGCCGTTGCCGGCATAGCGGTAGAAAGCGGGGATCTGATTGATCGAACTATGGCCATAGTCGTCATAATTTCGACCTCTTCGAGTACCCTTCTGTGATGTCCGCGCATAGATCAATTCCTAGATATTCTTCCAATTGTTTGACGGCCTGGAGTGTGCCGCCAATGGCTACGTCTAGTGGGCTTGTGTTAGTGCTCGGATGTCGGCATGAAACAAGTGAAAGATGCCAATTGCCGTTGGCATAGCGGGGGTTATTCTATTTCTACGTACGTATCGTGGTCATTCCAAGCTGCTTGGCTGTCTTCAGGTTCCTAGGTACATGATTTAGTAGGACTGACGGTGACAGAGGACAACTTACGTTCCAATGTCATCCAGGAAGATGACCTGCCCTGGACTAACACGACTTTCTCTACAGGCATGGAGAAAAAACTGCGGATCTGGTTTCCTACAGGCTGGCGTTGAATTCCCTACAGATCGTGGGGTAGAGTGACGGGACTACCGTAAGCCAACTGCACTAGAATCGTAAAAGTGATCGAACAGAGCGCGTAGGTGGTTCGGCGTAGGTCCGTCTTGCCATCCCAGGAACAGCAGTTCGGTCTCGGGGATTTCCTGAGACGGTGACTCTCCCGTGCCAACGCGTCCTCCAAAGTTGTTGGTAAGCGCTATGACACGCCATTTTCCGGCAGCTGCGCATATGCTGTTCCATTATCGAGACCCAAGCGGGAGGTGCGACGTTCTTTACCTCGGAGGTTTGTGATGGCTTTGTGCATGTGAACGTCGTAAGAACTCGCCGATCGCATCATACGTCCAAAAAGCTAGTCAACTGAGCCCGATAGTTTAGCCACCTTCAATAACTGAAACTCACGTCACGGCCGTCGATTTCGAGCTCCTCGGGAAGCTTGGGACACGCTAAGGACGGTAAGACGCTGCGGAGATCTGGCTTGGACCGCATTGCACACACCGATCTGCTTCCGCTCGCAGTATTCTGTGTACCACATGTTCCCGTTTGCGGCGTCTGACAGGTCGCGGCCGAATGCTGTATAGAAATCGAACAATGGTAGCTCTCCCCGTTCGAACTTCTGCCAGGCACCAGACGGCCCGCGGGACGCTCTGCAAGCACCATGAGGACCCTGGTGACATGGAATGGGCGGCATGCGCACATGGATACGTTCAGATAGTTGGGCGGCAGCCCTTTTTCAATCTCGTAGTCAGCGATCGCGACGAACGGACTCCGGAGAACAACGCCGCCAATCTGCGACGGACCACATGCAAGGTGTGACGGCAGGCGATCCGGAGTGGTGTCAGTGAGAATGGCCGGGTGCACAGCGCGGTAGCACTGACATCGAACATGACGGCCTTGACGTGAGGAATGTGCATCGCTTCGTGAGCCTGGGCGGCCGTGTGGAATGTTGAATGCGGTTCGCTAAAATGCTCGGATAAGCTTCGCTGCGACACGACGGTCGGGTGGCGAAGTCGTTGGGCGCTGGAATTGAAGGTGGTTCGCTTACGGGTCTTTAGGCTTACTTTGAAGTTTCTCCATCGCCGCGGAGCTTGAAATCCGAGATCTTGTGATGACGCCGGACGGTTCCGCGCCAACTTTGCACACCAGACGACTCGTAGCAGCACGACAATCCCCATGGCCAACCCGCGCCAACGTCGTAAGGCCAGGTCCTCTACCCACAAGCCTGTCTCGCGTTCCAAAAGAGTCAAGCGACTTCAGAAGAAGATGCCAGGTAAGAACCTAATAAAGCCACCCTTTACCTCGTCGCAATTGTGGTGCCGTACATACCGAGTAAATGCTGACTTGGAATTATCGAATGGTCGCAGCAATCCGCGGGCCAAAAAAATTGCAAGATGCATGGGACCCATCTAAAACCGTCCGGCAAAAGTGCGTTTACCGATCGTCTCACCCAAGGGCAAAAGAGTGACTCTGCAACTCCGTCTGAATAGTTACTTAGCCTTGGGACTTCAGCACAACCTTAATCCTGTCCCGTCAGGCGGTTCAGAAGTCAACCTCACTCGTACCGGCACGACTGATCTAGTTGATGCTCCCGCTTCATCCGTGATCGATAAAACACGAACTTCGACTTCTGAACGACCCACAGTCACGTCATCTCTTCCAAAGGGCTTCGGACGAATAGTTAGAGACTCGTCTGGTATCATTGTTCGCGTGGAACTGCCCAGCGACGAAGAGGCATGTCATGCATCGAAACAAGAGCTGGCGATCGATGGTCCAGTGGTGACGGAATCGGAATTGCGGATATGGGCTCATGATCGTCCTGAAACGTGGGAGGGGCTGGGCCCGGGATGCATGAAGGATACGATTGTTCAAGGTCAGCCTGCGATTGCACCTCACACAACCCGCATATTCGATGACGGCCAAAGTGTTACCAAAAGGTCGACACAACGAACTCATTTATCCTCTTCTCACCGAAAAAAGGACCCGGTAACTCACCTACGATCCTATAGATTTGGAAAATCTCGCGGCTTGTACGGTTACACGCAAGCGACACGCGTCATTCGGGGAAAGACTTTACCTAGAAGGTCTCGTCAGCAAGTATGGCGATGACCTAGAGAAAATGGCGCGGGATCGTCGACTCAATCCCGCGCAACGAACAGCCAACGAATTAAAAAGAGCTATCGCGAAGGCAGGGGGATTTGGAGCGCTGTGCGAGAACACGGCTACAAAAGTCGCCGAATAGCCTGCGCCTTTTTTTTGGGGCTTACCCGGTCTTGCACCGTATCTACTTTAGGAATCATTATGTGACAATGTGACAGCTGGAGAGTGTGTCACACCCGGAGATTCATGTTCAGCCAAACCTGTGCTCGGAAATGACGCAACCTTGGAAGCATTCTTGTTTGATCGAGATCCGATGAATCTGGGAGGCAATAATACTTTTTTTCCTTGCTTCTCTTCATCCAATCACATTTACTTTTCCGCAGTCGAGCGGAAGGTGACTCAGCGCCTGTCCAACGAATAGACGATCTTATCATGCAATATATCAGCAATATATTTCCTTGGTGCCAAGGCAAATTCCGATGATTGTCTAAAGACAACACAACCTCTAACGTTGCAAGTTCTTCGACGCAAGCGCTGCGAGAAACGCGAAGTCTTCATTTCGGGGCTTTCACCAAATCGAAATTGTGAACTCTGGATCTGCCTGGGACAGTGTAATCTGCTCGCCGGACCATGTCATCGATGAATCTGCACAATTTAGTCGATGACTTCAGAGACAGTTGGCGGCGGTGTGCAATGATTCAGAGGCACTCCCGGATATATCAAATCAATTTGAATCCGTACATGCCTCAGACCTGTCATATGATGCCGCATGAGAAGCCTCAATGATTCGTGTGCAAACTTCGTCGCGGCGGGATGCCCCACTTGCCGGAGATGGAAGCACACGTCTCACCGGATAACGGCTACCTTTTTTCCCTTACCCAGCCATGCCCGTGTGCCTGTCCCGCATTTCCAAAAGAAAGCAGGAACTTCCTCAGTCGAGCCCCGCGCTGTCGTGATTGGAAAGGTGCGTCTGTGGCATTGATCGAATCAATAGGCGATATGTAGGTTCGCGAAAAAAATAATCCTGCATTAGGCTAGACCGGAGCGGGATGAAAGCCTGACCCCAATTGCGTGGATGGTCGACTTCGACTTACGGCACCCGTTTTTCTCGTGTCTTTTTATCCGGACTGGATTCGGCCAGGGCTTCTCGTTCTGGCTGTGTAAAACACATCAACGTTAACGGTCCATGTTGTCATCAGTCCGCACATTTTAAAGGGTCCACCTGACAGCCTGATGAATTCCGATCTTCGTCAAGGATCACACTTTGCATCCATCCCCTCCATGTCCCGCCGGCCATCATCTTCCATGCCGCGTACCCCGTCGTCCGCTAGTGCTCCTTATCCTCGACGGACGCCGGGTCAACCAAAATCTACGAGACAGCAGTTTTCTGCATGTGGTGCGTGCCGTATGAGAAGGTCGGGAACATGGTTTTTTTCCACCTTGGATGCATCTTGAGGACAAGACCATAGGGTTCGCTGCGATCTCAAAGACTTCTATTCTGCAAGCTCCCCCGACAGCTTACAGCAACCCTCGTGTTCAAACTGCAGAGAGCGCAACATCAGATGCGTGTAGGGTTGTTACCTTAGTCGTCGCCTGTCCTTGCTGATCGATATTTCAGAGACGAATTCGCAGAGGTCAAGGCAGTCAAGTTGCTTAGACGTGGCAGGCGGCTTCAACAAGTCGAGTAAGTTCTACAACCATATCCTATCTTCGCTCCTCTTGAAGCAAAGTTATCGTTTTACAGAGCTCGCTACGGAAAGGTGACAGATGAAACCTCGCCCACCCCATCGGTCCCGCAAGCGCCAACGTCGACTTTGTCGACCACCACTACTGGCCACAGCTGCATTCCAGACATGCAACTCCCGTTTCTGAATTCTTCATTTTTCCGGAGGTTTTGCGTCCAACGTCAGTTTCTGATCGGCTACCTTACTTTCAGAATACTGACCTCTTGCAGGTCCAATCATTGAACCTGGCGAGTTTACCTCCAGATACATGGCTCACGTGGATGGCACTACTCCACTTAACATCGAAGGAAAAATGCTCGTGATGCTACTGGTTACTTGGGCTGCGTCTTTTGGAATAGACGAATTTGGTCACGAGGACTGTGAAGACGGCGCAAGAGAGGATAACGGCAGTCCTCTGTTCGCCGTTGAAGGTGGCGGGCTTTCCCATTCTAAAAGACGCGCGAGGTTACTGCGCACTGAGACCATGACAAAAGAAATACTCACACTAGTGGACTTTCACGGACTGCTACGCCGTCCGTCGTGGGATGGCGTCAGAGTTCTCTTGCTCCTGCTCCCATTAACTCACGGTCAGTCTCCCTCTATTGTATGGCGTCCTGTTGTTCATTGTACCCAACAGGCATCCAGAGCCCTATAGAACATCAGGTGAGCGCGCATTGAATGACTTCAATGATTGATTTCTCATTGGCTCTTCTTCGCTAGACCACTTACAAAGCAACCTTGTCTCAAGTTTACTCGCTGTGCAACGTCGATCCTCCATCTATCAACAGTGGTCTCGGACCATACTGTGATGCACTCATTCGGGTCCGGGTGTTCTGGTATGCCTATGTACATGAAGGTATCACCACAGGACTGAATGGTGGTCGTCTCATACTGTATGACAAATGGCTTTTTTGTGTGTTGTCTCTAAATCTACTGTTCCAGGGATGACGACGACCTCGCTTCTTTTGAGAGCACTCTTCCCCCCCGGTATTGTGCATCCGCTTCTCATAGCATCACTTCTTGCGAAGATTCGCCTTGTGCTTCGCCGACAGCTAGCTCACCTGTTACACCAACCTTCCCTTTTGTCACCCCTCTGGAACCTAGCCATCCCCGAGCTTCCTTAGCCTACTTGGTGACAACTCAGTACTTTTCGCTTTCTTTGGCCGTCTCCCAAGTTTGCCGTGCCATACACTCCACGTTGACCGGCCCCCGTGCCCGTCGGCAGGCTGAATCTGGTGTCGCTCTACGCAAGGAAACCATCATAGAGATTTGGGACCAGCTTGAACGTTGCTGGGATAACTTTGAAGGATTGCGTCGCAACCCTTCTGGTGTCGGTGCTGCTGGGGGTGACATCATCCGGGGTGAGGATGTCGAACGCTTCGTCAGTGGTTGGCAGGTTTTCATCTTTGGATGTTTCAACATTGTCCGCGAAGCTCTCCCCAATCCCACTGAAAACAGTCACGCTCATCCTGACCAGGCCAGCCTCCATATCTGTGCTGTGCAACGGTGTCGAAAGTTCCTCCCACGGGTCATCGAAATGCTACAACGTCATCTCAAGGTGCCATCGAGCTTCTTCGCATATGATACAGGTTTAATCCGTGATGGATGCTTCTTCGCCGGTATACTCCTCGCGCAAAGCGATAGCCTTGGTGCAGAGCGGAGTGGTACGGGATCGGACGTTGATTGGGAAGAGGGTGTAGCGTCTTGCCTCCAAGCCCTTGATGAGGTCCGCTGGATATATTCCCGCAGCGAGGAACAAGAAAGGACTTTAAATGCTGAATGGGAGGCTCGATTGGAGCGCGATACCGGCGGACAGCAAGTCCAGCAGTCGCCTAGTTTCTTTCCTATCAAACAAAGCCCGGGCCACTCACCCTGTTTGAACGAAAATATCCCTCTACCTTGTTCCACCTCCCCCACTTCTAAGCCTCGAGCTCTCTCCCTCATTGCAGCAGGTGGGCAAGTTCGCCCTCACCTACCACCCTTGTCGCTGTCCTTCCCGCACGATGACAGCGGACCGGACACCGCGCTAACGGATGGCAGTGGCAGTTGGGAACCATATACCCCACCATCGACCTCTGGTTCTGTTGCAGGAACGGTCGTTGTACATGGTAGCCGCTCACCAGTTCCATCGCCACACCACCCGATCATTGCGTCTATGTCCGGTGCTATGAAAGCCAAGCGTTCAATTTTCGGGGATGACTCCGATGATCAATTTTCGTTTACAGTAGGGGGGGCTGCTGATTCTCGCAATTCTGTGGGATCCGGAGTTCGAGCTCAATGGACGCCTTTCAATAGCGAATTTCTCGACCCACGCGTCATCCTAACAGCTTCTGACGCTGTTTTTGACGACGGATTTTCACTTGGGCCTAACCGCCCGTCATATTACTCCTAATACTGGTTACTCTATGCACTATCGCCCTCGTCTTCCCAAAACACACATTATGTGTACTAACATACGGAACTCTGGTATCGCGGAGCT
>JBBPMC010000432.1:0-23115 GCA_038090115.1 Strobilomyces echinocephalus | reverse complement strand
GATCGACACATACATATGTCCGTTCTCTCCCTCCGCCTGTACATCCAGTATCCACTCCTGCTAAGCAGCCATGTTCACCACTCTCTTTTCTGTCTTTCTCTTCGTTGCTTCCATTCGTTTCGCCCTCGCACAGTCCGAATTTATGATCTACACACCCGTGCTCGTCCAGGTTCGTTCCTTCGTCTTGCGGGTACTTGCATCGTACGATATCCCCGCAGTGCCAACCTGCTAACATTATTTGGACCGATACTGGCAACCTCCCTTATGATCTTCTCGTTGTTCCGGCTGAGGATGTTTGCGGCGAATCCATGTAGGTATTTCTTGGCATCTTTTCCGATCTATCATTCACACACAACAGCGAGGACCTTGGCAACCAGACCTCGACTTCCATGACCTGGACAGTGAACATCACCGCCGGTATCAACGTCGTTCTCTCACTCATGGATGCAGCCGGAGACGAAGCATGGAGCGGACCGGTACGTTTATTGCCATATTGGGCAGCCGTTATCTTGAGCGTTTGAGCCTGGCTATTGTGAACGACAGATCACCGTTGGCGCCAGCGACGACACCTCTTGTCTGCAGAACAACGCTACCTCTTCGAGCACATCGACGGCGTAAGTTTTCCTGGCGTCCACGACTTCTTCTCCATGCCTGATTCGTTTCGCGATTCCGACAGTCCAACCGTGACGCCCTCTGGAAGCACTGGGACGGTTGCTAGTGCAAGTGGTTCTTCGTCTTCGTCGTTGTCGTCTTCGTCGTCGTCGTCGTCGTCGTCGTCGTTGTCGCTGTCGCTGTCCACGTCCGCCGTGCCGGTCCGTACGGCCGGACCAGGTCCGGTTCATAACTCCGGTGCCCTGTCGCGCCGCATCGGCGCTGCAACACTCCTGGGCTCTGCTATTCTCACTGCCGTCACGTTTTCCATTTAAGCGGAAGATACCCCTCTCATCGACACGAGCTGGATATACCCCCGATATCCTGGCGATAACGTACCCCTCGTATCGTTGAGCTGGCCTTTCACTTTTTTCTGTCGCTCGAGTTCGTTCGCGTCCCCTCTTCAGGCTAGACCCGGAGTTCGTCGGCGTTGGTTTGATTAATGGGTTCTTTGGTTTCACTTCTGCTGGTTTTGGATTGGTCGCATGAGCGTCTACGCGTTCTTTGGAAAATACCCCATGATGACTCGTAGCTTGTTCGTGCCAACGCGATCTGTTGTATTCCTTGAACCGATACCCCTATTACTTTGCTGTGTTGATCGGCTTGAATTCTCGCTCTAGATGCTCTGAATGGTGATTTTATCATAGAATGGTGATTGAGTTTACTCTACGATGCATTCATCACGAAAGTTGAGTGCGCTCACTGCTACATAAGTCCTTCCGGGTTTTTCTGGCAGAGTTCAGTCCCACAGTACCGCGTCCAGAAGTACAAATCCAGCCTAATGGGGCACCCACCGATCGCAGCCTTTTCAACGTAACCCCCCGGGACCCGTTCCGTGTCCCCGACTCGGACGACCTCGATGTCTCTGTGCCGCGTCGATCAAGACGCGGTCAAACTCGACTCTTGGACTTGTCCCATCGCGATCGCATGCGAAACCGAAACGAGGGGGTATTTCGATCGAAATGAAACTTTGCGCAAACCGTATGTACTGATCCCAGGCTAGTCTCACGACACGGGGAAAGACGTACACGCGTATGTAGGTGCTTGCGGGCGCGCAGTATGACCATATACGACGTCGTACGGGCGGTCTTGCAGTGATCGATGTTCATTGACAGTCTTGCCGCCTCGTCCTCGAGGTCGTTGACATGATGTGGACTCGGATTCCAAGACAGGCTATGTCACCCCGGATCAGCATAGACGTCACAATCTCTCGGGAAATGGTACATCTCTGACCAGTTGAAAAGAAACCGAAAGAAGACGTGATCGTTGATCTGTCGCCTTCCCACCGCTAGAACCTTTGCATAGACTCGAGATGGCCATGTCGATGGCTTGAACAACGACACTGGCACGTATTGACCAGGGTCAAAACACACCCCGTGTTTTCCAGTCTCTTTCATATGGATGTTTCTGGGTAAATGGGGCAATAAGCAACCCACTGGAAGCCGGGTGATCATGATGATCGCCGCCTTCCTGCTTGCCATGTTTCACTTTTTTTATCCATTAAAGTCCGCCGATTGGGGTGCGATAGGACTGTCTATGCCAGGTACTAAGGGGCACCTGTGCCCCACCGCGTCCCCGGTCGCTCTGTGTTTCACATTGACATGGCGAAGTGTAGTAGGCGGGGCCCCAGCGGCCCCAGCCTGTCTGAATGACATGCCATGACGCGGTTTACAGATTCCCAACCCCGTTCTCTGCGGGCAATCAACGCATCCTGGACTAAATGAGCAAGGCTTATTCAAGTGCTTCCTCTTCTTTTTCCCAGATGTTGTTATTTGGCTTTTATACAGCCGCAACCATAAGTTCCGTCGACCCTGAGCTAGAGTAATCCGACAAAAAACCGAGTTTCTCGTAGTCCAACCGACCTCGACGCCACGGAAAGCACCCCACTTCAGTGAAACTTCGGCAGTCCCCTTGTTCCCTGTGTGGCAAGGCGGGGTGACAACGACCCGACTCGAATTGACGCTCTGTGTCGTAATTGCAAGGGTTATCAACGTCGCTGGGGAGTGGGGAAGAACAAACCATTTGATGTGATGTGCGCCGCCGTCGTCTGCCACCGCGGGGTCGGGAAATGCGTCTGTCAGAACGACTCGTCGCTGCTAGTCCGAACTGAGTCCGAACGGAAAATTCAATAACCTTGGCGCTACGCCGACCGCGCGGTGTACCTGGTGAGATGACTGGTCGATCACTTGTCGCAGGGGTCGGTTGCTGTCGTCGAGTTGAACTGGCGAGTACTTTACTTGTTACGTAGGTGCCGAGGGTCGCGAGGGGCCAGGGAGTCGAAAGTTGTACTACGCCACTCGGCAGCGAGCGAGTCCCCCTCAGCGGCCCTTCCCTGGACGTACATACCAGTTCTTGACCGCGTGGGTGTACGTTCGTTTGACGTTTGGATCATCGGCGGCGTTCGACTGTGAATTGATCGGCTAGCCCGTTGACGTGCCGCTTGCCCGAGGGTTCCAGATACGCGTTCGAGACGCGTTACTATAGATCTTCAAGTTGCGAAGCGCCCACTTGAATTGTAAATCATTCATCAATATGCTAGATTGCGAGATACCACCGGGTCTGATTCTGATATCGAGTGCGCCCGGCGTGCAGGTACGCTGCTGCGTGGGATTTCATGATGGGGTATGGTTTCAGCGATCGTCGAGATGGATGGTGCGACTACAAGTTGATCGTCATCCCGGCGCCACCACCACCATGACCGACCCAGCATGGCACTCCGTGTAAGCAGCCCTCCGCGCTTTGCCTGATCGTCCGATCGTCCGCATCGTTCACGTCCAGGCCATGCAGGACCATTCGTATCCCATTCGCCAGCAACAAGCACGCCACGATCGCGAAGCAAGTCATCGAGGTCGACGCCGAGCTACAAAAGCACGCAGTGAAGCGGACGTTGACGGTGGAAGGCGACGAGCTGATTGCGTCAGTCGAGTCAACCATTGCTTGCACTTTCGTCCTGATGATCGACACACCGTAGGACGTTTCGGACGTTAACCGTCCGTTTAGCACGCCTATCGATCAATGGGTTCTTGGAGAACGTCGATCTCGTCACTCGGACGATAGGAGAGTTTGGCGAAAAGGCCGAGTTGGTGGGGACAGGGACGGGGGCAGCAGAGTCCAAGTAGCGTGGTCAAGCCTGAGTATCTCGATTCATTGTTCGTACATCACATCCGTTGATCGACAGATAGTGCAGTTATCTATTGACTAATCGTCTGGCTCAGGCCTGCACCTTCTGCCTTCTTTTTCTTCCTGTTCTCTCGCAATGGTTTTGCCAACAAGCTCTTCAGTTCTTCATCTTCCAACTCATTCTCAGTCTTGACTAGTTCTGGTTTGTACCAGACAGGCGGATGGGTGAGCAACAGAGGACCAGCGGGGGGCAGGGCGACAGTGAAATGGAACGCGGCCACAAACGTGTTGGCAGGGGTGTAACTGATAGGAATAAGAAGGGGAGAGACATCGGCTAAACGTCTACTTACACCACCTCGTATGGTTTCACGAGGCCATGGGAGACAGCCTCTTGGAGTCCAAGCCGCGCTCTTTTCTCGTCCTCTAGGACACGAATGTTGATCGGGAATGCCCCTGCCTTCTTCTGCATTTCAGAAAACACGTTGCGAGAGTTCCTCATCTTTAATTGATACGTGACCGATCCTTCCTTTTGATAAATAGTCGTTCTCGAGTCTTCTATTCTTGCCTAAGCACAAATTAATTCCAGATCACCGCCAGGGAATGCAGAAATATACCTTTCCATCTTCCCCAGACGAGACGAGAATATCGATACCATACACCTCATCCTCTGCGAACGTAATCGTTTCAGTGTCTCGTCTTTGAGCCTCGGTCGGGTTCAGAATTATACGCTTCTTCCCATCTATCACATTCTGAGTTTGCTGGCATGAGAGCATCCCTGTTCGACGATGAGTGCGTCCAATCACGATAAGCTCGCGATCAGCATACGTACCTTCGACCGGCTTGCAGTTCCAGGCCGCAGCAACTTTTGTGACCGCGTCCGTCACTGTCCAGTTCTTGTTCCCGACTTTCACCAATCTCATCGCAGCCTCTGTGGCATGCCAAGCAGCCTTGAGTACATCCGCACGTCTCCCGGTCACCGGGTCTTGTTCGCTAGTACCAACGACGATCGTTTCCGCGCTGATCGCCGCAAAACCGTCGATATGCGCGCCGATGTGGATCTTCACGATGTCGTTTTTGGTCAATACTTGGGAAGCGAGGGCATCCGAGCTATGTCGACACGATCGATTCAGCCAACGAGCTCGTGAACGGGAGATACTCGGAAACGTACGCAAGAGGCGAAAAATGCGCGACGGCATGGTTGATGGAAATACACGTCGGAAAGGCGATGCCTGCACCGCCAGTAAGGTGAGTACGCCTTGCATCGAATGAAAATGAAGGTTTCCCTGCCTTTGGGGACTTTGACGCCCTTGACGGACTTGTTGTACACGGCGCCCGTTGCCTCTTCGAGAAGCTTGTCCCCCTCGACGCAGAGATCGATGACCTTTGCCCCCTCAATGGAGAGGGCGATGAGCTTTTTCATGACATCGTAAACGATGTCACCAGCCGTCTAAGAAATCCGGTCAGATCTCATAGTCGCTGTCATACGAAAACTTCATTGACCCAGTACCTTATATTTAGTGATGTCAGCCTCCGATATCAATCGTGGTTTCTCAACTGGCTTTGGGGCTTGTGCCTCAGCCATTGTTATTCGGGTTCAGGAGGCTGGTTTGTGAAAAGATCGTGCGGGAGGGTAACCAATGGATGGCAATCGCATAGGCCGCAGACTGAAGGGCAATCCCGATTTGGTAAATAGCCGGATCAGGACTAGCTGGGAAACCTCAGCAGCAGCGTACACCTCTCGTCACTTGTGCGGCAATACTCTCTTCTCTTATTGAGGTCAGATGACCGTCTTACATTTCTTGCCGATCGCCAACTTTGCCATATGCCTACAGACTGCTACTATACAGCTTGGTTACGGGGTATCGTGCCCTAAATCGCGCCATCTAAATGCGCGCCATATTTGTCCGAGTCTTCGTCCCAGGTATCAGTCGTTAGGAGGTATAATCACATCATCGACGTCCGCCATTTGTCATAGTCATGTCTCCTTTGAAGCACACGAACCCGCGCAATCTGCGGCACAGTTCGGATCTCTCTTCGTATTCGCTTTCGTCAATTGAGGCCAAGGAATTGAACCAGGCGCGCCACTCTGGAGGTTTCCCGAACGGCTCATTCCATGACAATTCAGATCGAATGCTTCCTCGCACAGAGGTACGATCAGTCATGTCACTTGATCAATACACCGTCAGCTTTCGAGAGCTGGAACGAAAAAACATACAACTCACTTTTCCCAGTTAATCCAGTCACGCTCGAAATAGTCACGGAGTGGGTTCGTCGTAGATTGCACGCGATCGAAGTGTTTCTTGAGATACTTTTCTTGCGCAGATCTCACGAGCGAAGGGATCAAAGGGTCTTGACCATACAACCTCTCGTAAGCGCGCCATATCGACTCTTTGCATGCCGCGATCGTCCGAACGTTCCGTGCCAGATGCATGGAAGCCCACGATGACACACCCCTGTGAGAAGACTTTCTACCACTAGGCGAACATTCGTCATCCCAGTCTGGGGAATTGGTCGACGATAATGATCGTAGCTCGAATACCGTATCTGGGTCGATGAGGTCAGGCAATCCAGTGGTCGACTGAGCAGCTCGTTTACACGACGAGCTGGGTGGAAGGGGAACTTCGAGTGGTGGGTGAGTTCGAATCTCGCGGAACCATGCACCAAGATGGAACGGTAAAATGCAGACGAGGTTTGGTGCCAGAAAACTATCGCTCAACATTTCTTCCCATGCACGCCGAAGCCTAGAGTGATCTCGAGGATCTGGAGGTGATGGGTACTTGTGCTCCGCGCCACGCATTACGAGCGAGAGCGACGACGAAGATTTGAACAATAAATCCAGATGGGCGCTCTTCGAGCTGGTTGCAGCAATCGAGGGGTCCGACTTCGCAAATGGGGTATAGCTTGAGACCGCAGTATTCGAACTACGCGGCGAGCTGTTTTCGGAGGACAGCCTACACGTCATGCTCGTGCACGAGAACTGAGAAGGGAAAATGAGGTCCTCTTCAATAATCTTGGGCTACAGTTTGAATCAATGCCTCGTGTGTCGACGTTAATTTCGTACCTCCAAGACGCCGTTTGGGCTAAGCACACGCGAAATTTCCTAAAGAGGAGCGATGAATGAGTTACGAAAGGTAGTAACATAACGCTTCTAGTCCGCTTACCGCAAGTACGTATCCCCACTGTAAAATCAGTCAATTCGTCAGCGAAGCGGGTGGTAGTTCAACAGCATGTGGACTAACCTCGTCTTCTGGGATGTGGAGACCCATACGAACCATCCTTACGAAGTCAAACTGACCGTCAAGAAACGGCAGTCCATCAAGGCTTGACGGAACCTCATGAGTAAGGACAGCGGAACATGCTGAGGAGCGTACAGATTGCCATGGACCCACTTAAGCCTACGGGACAAGCTCTTGTCAAGTATGCTGAGCTTGGGTTGTACTGATTGGACGTCGAAGCCCACAATCGTACTACCCTGAGACACGTTATCGGAAAAGGACGCGAATATCGTGAGATCAAACATGCCTGCCACTGTTTAGCTGCTTCGATAGCCCAAAGGCCACGACCACATCCGAGGTCGAGTACGGTTGTTGGGGGCCCATCGAAGTTGTGGAGTGTCAAGCTTTTACAGCAATTTGTTATGAACATATGGTCCCAGTGATCGCTGATGGATGGTGGTCAGCATGTGTGGGGGAGCGGGATCTCTCGTGACTCACAAATTTACAAGGTCGTTGGTGTAGGTGAGCGGTGAGATAACTTCACCGGCGGGACGTCGGTGCATCGGCTCTCTGGGTAGCCGTTTGTCGATGTCCGCTACACAAGAAGTGATTGCCATAGTCATGGTGGTGCCTATGGCAAGGGCATCAACCAGACTAGCGGACGGACTATCAATCGAGGTCAAGAGTTGAAGGAGATTAAGTACACACTGAGTTCGGTGGGTTGAACCGATTGAGCACGAGGCTGAACCGGTGCTATTTAATGGGCTTACGATGAGCGCCTAGCGAAGGCTAGTTGAGATGGGGGTAAGCGATTGGCGCAAAATTTCACGGTACGCACTGCATAATGGCCGCAGCGTTTCCCCGAAGATTTTATACATTCAGGTCACTAGGCAGGGTCGAGTGAGAATGCTCCGCCGCTTGACACCCGCCGGATGTTCGGTTGATTAAACTGTCTCCGTTTCACTGTCTGGGGTCCTCGTCGTTCCGGGGTCCTGCTCGGCTGGCAACGCGCCCACACCCAACCCTCGACCTAAATCAACGTCGATGAGACCCGCTCGCCTCACACACGGCGCCTTGTCCGCTGCAGCCAGACGCCAGCGTCTCAACTCTGCCAAGCAGCTCCGTTCGTCTAGGTTTGCCACCACGTCAGCCCTCCAGGAAAAAGATCCCCAACTCGGCGACTACCCAGAGCTGCCATGGCAATCCAACCAGGCCCTTCCGCCGCGGGGGTGGTGGGACCAGCAGATGAGGCGTAACTTTGGTGACCCCGTCAGCAGTTCAACATACCGTGTGCCTCGCCATGAATCTGACCACATGCCACCGCAGGTTCCGGAATGCGAAGAAGTCCTATCTATGTGGGGCCCTGATATCTCGGTCGTTCCCCCCCGGACGGCTTTGTTCCAGTTTATGCTAGCAGCTTCCGCTTTTGTTGGCTTCGGTTTTCTCTGCAAATTTGCACTAGTGCCGGAGAGGCCCACCGTACCGCGGGAGTATCCATTCTCTGGCCTGGTGCGGGAGCTTGGCGGACTGGAAGAAAATAAGGTACGCTCCAATGCCATCAAAATCTCGGAACAACGAATGAACCGTTCACTTAGGCGAGGGAAGAGACCGACCGTGACGAAGAATAGGCTGTGTAGAACTTGCGTACCTTGCCGAGTTGTCAGACGAGGTTACCTTTTGGAAAGCTCCACGGAAAATGTGGGTTTAGATCTCAAACGCGGTCATTACTTTCATCGCCATGCTCGCGTGTCCTCGACGAAGATTAAATTCTCTAGTCGATTTTCTCCTAACTCAGACAAACCACTCGGTTCAAATATAGATCGCCATCATTTCAGAAGTAGTTGATCCGTAGACGATGAAGAATCTTCGCCAACGCCTCCATCTAGTTTCTTTACAGGTTTCGGACGAGGGCGCAACTGTACCCCAAGAGGTCCTGATGGTATGAGACCAGCTTCACCAACTTCGTCATCCATGTTTTCCTCAGCGGATGTATCCGCGTCCGTGCCTTTGCTCCTCGCGCTACTTCTCTTTTTTCGGGTCTTCCCCGTCTGGGTATCAGCCCGTGCGCCCTTTATTTTCTTGTTTGCCGCTGTCTTGCGGCGTTTCTTCGATGGCCCTGCTTCTCCCTCGGGCGCAAGATCACCATCTTGGGAAGGCGCGGGAGACCCTGTCTGTCGACCTTGTATTTTCGCTCGCTCCTTGCGAAAATCGGAGACCACTTGTCGTAACCGCTTGCTACTATATACTTGCCTTCTACGGGGTGCATATGATCCGGCCCCGGAATCTACTTCCAAGAAAGCATTCAAACTTCCCTGTCTGTTTGCGGCAGTAGCCTTACGGGCGGGCATGAGCGCGCCGTTACAAACCTGCGCCAGTGGAGGAAATCTTACCTGATTACGCCGGTTCATCTTTTGGATGATCGGTAGTAAAAGATCATCAACCTTGGTCTCATTCCACCCTAATTCTTCGTGCAAGAAACTAGGTTTGTAATCAGCGTGAGCAACCCGCTACTTCCCGCTGAAGTCACGCACTGTCGGAGGGCATCGAGGTCAGGCATCCCCCATTTGAAAGGTTCCTCCGACGAATCGACAGTAGGATGATAGTAGGCATCTCTCTGTAGATTAACATTCTCCATTAGGGTCACAATTGACAGATTGGGGTGACACCTTACAACGAGGGGGTTCGGCCATTCGGCCGGAAGATATAAATCCTTGAACTTCTTTTTCTGCCGTCGGACCGGACGTTAGTGCTCATGCTTGTCAGAGATTTTAGGGCGCAAACCTACAAACCGCTTTCTGAACTTGGTGTTATTGTCCTCTTCTCGGTCCCGGCCGCTTTGGACTTTTGACCACCAATCCTTGAATTTATGAAGGCCGCCCTCCCCAGAAAATTCTTTGATAAGCTCCATCGCTACGACCGGGCCGACCCCAGGTAACCCTTCCACGTAATCGCTACCAAGCAGATACGCCAAGCGAACGAGGGTGTCGCGTTCGAGACCGAGTTCTCGAGCTAGGTCTGACGACAAAAAGCATTCGACTGTCTTGGATTGGTTAAACATGTTCTTGTAGACCCGCATTCCCCCAAAGAGGAACACATCAGAGTCGTCGGTGATGATGCCATCTACCAAACTTAATGAGACCAGTTCAGCGCATTGCGCTTCCGCTTCCATTGGAGCGGTGATGTACGGAATGCCAAACAGACGTAGCATCATCTGATTTAATCAGTAAGCCAAGGACTTGCAAAGATAGTGGACTACATACCATAATCTGAGAGATCATATGTTGCGTGATGTCTTCGGAATCTCGAATCGCCGCTTTCTTCTGCCGATTCAGCTCCTTGATCTCTTCGTCGATCTCAACCCTGACGGTATCTAGGTCTTTCCCCTTCATTTGGGAAATGAACCTGGCAAATTCTCCCGCTTCTTGATGGGGATCCATCTCTTGTGCAGCGTCCCAACTTTCACCCTCCTCTGTTTGCTGAAGTTCAACAGCGGATGCGTCGTTGGTTGAAGGTCCACCAACGGGAGAAGGTGACCTTGACCATTCAATGACTGACTGATCGCTATCCTCTTCTGGTATGCCTGCGGGAGGCGACACCGCTGCCCTCGGAGGCTGAGCTGATTCCGGGAGCAGATCGATAGATGGGCTAGAACCTGGGCCTCGTGTCAATTCACCACGGTCGTCTCCGATCATGAGCGGAGATAGAGCTGGAGGAACAACATCGCATACGCTTGCAGAAGTGGACGCTGCCACGATTATTTCCTCCATCTCGTCATCGATGTCGGATTCAGCAGCGCCAGTAACGCGTGTCGGAGAAGCCCTGTCCAGTTCGGGATACGGAGGTGACATTCTCGAGAGCGGCGACAATGGTGACTCTTCCAACGACTTTGCAGTGTTGACATGCTCCACAGCGTCTGGGTGTGGCGCTGAAAATCGGTGCGCGGGAGTCTTCTGAGGCAGCAATAATGACGGCGTTCCGAATAACGATGACTGAGTGCTCTGTTGTGCGTAATCCCCCGAGGTCCTCCTCGCAGGAGGACCAGCGCCGGCAATCGATAATGCCGTCTCCAGTCGAGACGGGGAAGCATACAAATCATCACCGCCTTCGTATGAGCGGTGACGGGCGGAGGGAGCCAGCGCACTGGGGCCATGAGATTCTTCAACAGATCGCGGCAGCTGGGTAATGCTCCGACTAGATAAAGGCTTTGCTGCCACCGACTGCTGCTGTCGCGCGTCAAGCGAAGCTTGTACGGCAATAGCAAGCTCGGGGCCTTCTTCGTCGGAGTCAGGAAGGGGAAACCGGGGCAGCTCATCCTCGTCATCCGGATCAAACAATAGTTGTGGCATTGCGCGGCGCGTAATTGGCAGAGTAGCAGTGCCATCCTGCGATCGCAGACTGATCGCAGACAAAGCCACGGTCTGCTGATACTCCCGAAGGTCTGGGTCGGGTGGAGCAGCCGTTGGTCTACGAAGCTTCATTAGTACATTGCATAGCAGAAAATACGACAATGCCATACATCCTGACTTCCTCCATGTCTAAATCACTGTCACTCTCGCCGTAATTCCCGGGGGCCAGGGTATCCTGGTCGATCTCGATGGGCTTTGCCCGCGTACCGTCATCTCGGATACCTAGAACCCAACCTCCGTCTGCGCCTTCATTCTTGATAAGGAGATACTCTCTATTGCGTTCACTCGCGATGCGAACGGGAATGGTGATGTGAGCCTTGCCGATACTGTCCGTCGTCATCAGAAGCTGCTGCGTGAGCGCATTACGTTGCTGCAGGTTCTTGATCTGCTCCCTAGAAAAGTCCAACGGGGTAGCGGCCTTCCTCAACATGTTTTGCAAGCGCTTGTACGACGTCTGTCTCGACTTGAGACGAAGATCGCCGACGATCTCGTACTGCACCTCCGTCGGAAGCTCCCGAAAGGCCGGGGACGCCACGTCGAAGTCTTCGGGTCGCATTTCCTCGATGAACGCGCGCAGCTCCTCCTCCGTGGCCAAACGTGGATCGGGCACGTGCGTCCGTGTCGCGGTCGCGACGCGTTCTTCCATGTCGACCTCGGGCAGCTTATACGGATCATGGTCATGGAACCGATTTTTCTTCTTCGAGGACGGTGGCGAGACGTGCGCGTCCTTCTTCTTCGCGGGCGTCGTCTTCGCCCCGGACCCGGTGACGTCCTCGAGGTACACCGTGTTCTCGTCGAGAACGACGGGTCCCGACGGCACCTTGTGTTTCCCCTTGGACGAAGGCGGACTGAACCCGTTCCTGACGTCAGTCGGGGCGGTCCAGCAACGCGCGTCGAATGACGGGGGCCCCGTCGACGTACTGAGCATGAACGAGCGCTTCTCGTCGCATCTGCGCCGCGAGAAGCTTTTCAGCGATCTTGGCATGGCTCGCAGCCGCACCTCTCTTCTTCTTCTTGCGCTCGGACTGGGTGGGAATGGACGCGGGTCAGAGAAAGGCGTCGATGGAGACACGCAGGACCACGCACGATCGTGTTCCGCTTCAACGCGGGCGCACCGCCGTCGAAGACGAACACTGGACGGATGCCGTAGAACAGAAGCTTGCAGATGCGACGGAGAAAGCCCAAGACGTGCGCGTTGACGAGGCCACGACCCTCCTTGTCGCGCATGGTAGCCTGGAACTGGTAGATCCATATGCTGGAGTCGATTGCGAGAGCCTTTCCTTCCATAGTTTCAAGTCTGTAAACAAAGTCTGAGAGCGTGGTATGCCCCTATGAGACATGAGATACGCACGGAACTGGACGCCCAACGGGTTCCAGAAGACTCCAGAGCGACTTGACACCCATCCTACTTCACGAAATGTGGGCGTTGGTCTGCTCGGCGAGTCTCAGCACATTTGATGACTCAGTCACGAGGTGGTCGATGACAAAGAGTCAGACGCGCGGAAGCGGCACCGTGACGGCGTGTATCATAAAATACCACGACTACTGACCATGAACATACGACAATGCAGAGGATTAAAACGATATCAGCGTTGTTGTAAACGTCCGAAACTCCGAAAACACCAAAAACATGACGCCGATCGAAAACAAGTAAATCAAGGTCATAAGAAGTCATAACCAGGTCGAAACGGGGCATACTATAGGCGCCATGATACCAGTAAAAGTTGTGGCGTTTAGCTTTTAGGGGGAGCGTCTACGGGACGTGGTCCAGCCGGGGATCCTTGTCCTGCGGAACTATTGCGCGACGAGTGATTGCCGGACCGGTTTTGACCACCGAGAGCACCAGGTGGCCGTAAGTCGTCCATGGCGCCAGAGGCCGAGAACCGTGCATCGAAAGGAGAACCACCTGTCATCTGCATTCCCATGCCACCCATGCCACCCATCATACCCATACTACCGCCCATGCCACCCATCGGCATCCCTGGATTCATCATCGGCATCCCTATCATCGACATCCGGGGATCAAAGCCCATGCCACCTCCTGTCATCATGGGGTTCATAGGTGATGGTCCATGCATGCCATCACCACCTGCCGAGAACGCCGCCATCATGGCTTGTTGATACGCCGCTTGAGCCGCCTGCTGGGCTGCAAACATGTATGGTTGGCCACCAAAGCCGGGTATCATGTTGGGGTACCCCATGAATCCTCCTGTCATCATCGGGTTGGCTGGTGGCATCATGGGTCCAGTCCCAGTCATCATCGGATTCATGGGCATCATAGGGTTCATCATCGGACCTCCCATCATAGGATTCATGCCCATTGGGAATTGGCCACCGAACATGCCAGACTGAGCCATCTCCAGTTGTTGACGCTGGAACTCGTCCAACTTCCGCTGACGGTCTTCAGCAAGTCTCTTCTCGCGTTCGCGTTCCGTCAAGGCCGCGCCGACGCCACCTTCGCGCTTGCGTTCACGTTCGTGGGCAGTGATTGCGCCGAGGAGTCCAGTCTGGGGTGGCGGAGGCTTGTTTGGAACGTTGATCAGAGACCCGCCAGTCTCGCGAGCATGCTCCTCCTGTCGTTTGGCAGAACGATCTTGCTTGTCTTGCATACCTGCAGAGAGCAGACCATGCGGAGTGAAGGCTTTGGTCATGGTTTGAGAGGTAGGCTCGAGCTGTATGAACGTGTCCCTCTGGGGTTGAGGAGGGGCCTCCGGGGCTGGCTGATACGTTCCAGGCTGACGACCAGCATCAAGAACTTGTGTCCAGATGCTATGCCGAGGCGGCGTCGGCTGAGGGAGGTCAGAAAGGCGGCGGGGAGCACCTTCGTCGGGAGTTCGCGAACGTTGGTCATTGACGAAGCGTCGTTGAGGAGGCATGCTGCCAAAGTAGTCGTCCGGCGTGCTAGGTGCAACTGATGGTACTTGTCAGCTCAAGACCCACGAAGCGAAACCTGGACTCGCCTTGTGTTTGGGGCCTCGGGACAGGTGGAAGACCACGAGGATGCCGCAATTGAGCGTAAGGGTTCGCGTCCGTTGCAGTAGCAACCTCGGCTGGGGATTGCGTACCGCTCTGCGGCCGGAGAGGCCGAACTGGCACGCCACTCGTCGTTGCGGGAGCGGGGCTGGGCACGTCAACGGACGTCTGAGAAGGGCGCTTGCTACCCGTGGTGGAAGGCTCATCGTCGGAATCAGCGTCCTCTTCTTCCTCTTCCTCTTCCTCCTCTTCGTCCTCGTCGCTAGTTTCATTCCAGCCCGTCGCTCTTGGCATTGACCCACGCTTCCCGTTTGCCCGCCCGGGCCTGTGAACGGCGGCCTGATGCGCAGCTTGTTGTGCCTGTAATCTCGCTTTGCGTTGCACAGCCTGGTTCGACGGCGCAAACGTCGACTTGTACTGGGCCACGTTTTCTGAGCTCCCGGGGGCGGACGTGTCCTCTGTTGGCGGTGGCGATGGCTCGGAGCGCGGAGGTGACGACCTTGAAGCTTCTCCGGTGGATGTATTTGCCATGGGTTGTTTTGGAGGAGGGGGAGCAGCCAGCGGGTCAACATCCAGGAACGAGAGTGCGGCGAGTGCGTCCGCATTCACATCGTCCAGTTGAGCCTTCATCAGTGCTGGCGCGGCGCTGTGGTCGGACATGGCAGTGTCAGTGTCGCTATCGGGAACGCTGTGAAGAAGTCGTTGCTCAGGTAAAGAAACCAATGCGGCTTCTGGATTTAGTACTCGGCTAGCGCCGCTACCCGTCAAAGCACGTGCTCCGGAAGGCTTGCGGCCAAGCACGATCCGGGAACCGCCAAGCGAGGGTTCCGAGACCATCCCGCTCCGTGGAGAAGGCAAACCAGAGAGTGGAGCATGTGCTGGGAGGACGGGTTCTGATACAGAAGTCGAATCCGACTTTTCGGAGATAGTCGTGGGTATACGGCGTGGGGGGACCGGCCTTTCGTCGAGTTGCTGCATGAAGAAAAGTGCATCCGCGAGGACACCCTGGGGGTCTGCTGGCGGTGGTTTTGAACCAGGCTTTGAAGACATGAGCTGCGGAGATGGCGACATAAACTTATCGGGGACAGGGGGGACTGCATTCGAAGGATTGCGCAACAGCGACTTCGGGGGTGGTGCGGCGGGAGTTTGAGTAGTCTGTACAGCTTGAATAGAAGGTAGGTCCTTTTCCAACAAAGAATGGGGAGACGTCAAAATCGAGTAAGATGGTGAGCTATGAGAAGATCTTGATGACTTCCCAGCTGAGCCGGGAGATCCGGGCGACCGAACGGTTGGCCCTTGGTTTCCGAGAGCGGGCGAGTGTACCGACATGCTCGAATTCGTAGAAAACGAAAGTGATTCCGGAGAAGCCAATGGCGAGAAGGGAAATTTGACACCCATGATTTCTGCAATACCACCATTGGTCTCCTGTGGCTTGGACGCAGTATGTTCTGTGTTCGGTGACAACTTCGAGTCGGGACGGGAACCAGGATGTCTGCCGAAAGAATCCCCACTGGGCTTGCGAGACGTTCCACTTGCAGAAGCGGAACTTGACGCAGCAGGCCGAGCAAGTGCCAAGTCACCGTCTTCGCTGTACATGACGGAGGCAGCAACATAATTTGAAAGAGGCTCTTCGTCGTTCTCTGAAACATGTTGCGGGGTTCCATTAGATTGATCAGCTGAAAGGCGACGAGTCAAGTCGATCTGAGTCTCACGAGCACTGTTCAGTTCCGTTATAGGTGTCAGTGCACGGCCATCGACACGAGATTGGCATGGAACTTGGAAGGAAGAGCTGTCGAAGCCCAAAGAAGGTAACTGTAAAGGTTGCTGAGATTGCTCCGCTGTCTCGCTACCTGGGGGTGCGAGGAGAAGATGCGGCTCCTGTTGAACGGATGTGAGAGGGGCGTCAGAGGGTGCATCCGCTCCCGACTGCAGATAAATTTGAGGGATACGGTCGTGCAACACGTTCAACAAGCGAGAGCGAGTAGTCGACGTGCGATCATCCCTTGGGTCCATCGATTCCGCAGCTTCTCGGTCAAGAAAGAGAAGCTTGAATAGCAGGTTAGACGGAGATCACGAAGACAAGGTGGGGTCTCACATCGCGGGAAGGCCCGACAGGATACGCGAACATCATTGAAACTGCATCTCGAGGGTCCCACGTATAGGGCTTCGGTCGCCCGTAGAGTTCAAAAGCGTCATGTAGGGCTGAATTCCGAGTCAGGCGGTGGCTCTGCAGGTAACGAAAAAAAAAACTTACCAACGAGCCACTTCAACATCTCGGATGCCTGCGTGTTTCCGGCCTCGAGCTCTGGCATGACGAGCACCCACCCTTCTCGACCTCGCATAGCACCGGCTGTTTCTTCGTCGCCAAGCGAACCCTCCAGCTTCATCAACGTGCTCCGATTGATCAGCTCTGGACGCTCTGGATACACTGCGAACGCCTGGGTCAGGTTCTTGAGCGTCAGCATAGCCTTCTTCTTATCCTTCGGTTTCGATGATGCGTGGAGTGATAACAGAGGTCGTGGTGGCAGATCGTCAGCCTGGTCCCAAGAAAAGAGACTAGTCACGCGCTTCTTGCGAGCCGCGCTTAACGTGCCAGGCTGGCTACCATCGACGTGTGACGGGCCAGGGGTATCGGGTTGTGATGCGGCGGACACCACCATCCACATGCGTTTCCAGTCGGTCTGCCCAGCGACGCGAATGCGGACCCAACCTTCCATGCGGCCACGCTGCAGAGTCGAGGGCGTATCTCTGCCTGTGAACATGGCTCGGTCAGTGAACGACGCCAACGCTGAACATGAGGTGTCGTACCGCCAGGTAAAGTTATGCGTATCAGATGTGCGGTGTATATCTCTTCGAGTCGTGATTTTTCCCAAGCACAAAGTCGAAATGCGGTCGCCCATGATATCAGGGCGGGGGTGGAGGGACAACTGAACAACAAGAGATTCGAGCCAGCGGTGTTGAGAGTAAGCACGTTCGTGAATTTTCTGGGAGGCTGGCCGTCTGTAGCAGGAACGGAGATGGAGCCGAGAACCTGGACAAACTATGATCACGGTGAGAATAAACGCGTAGGTGATGGAAGGCTGAGACGTACGGCGTCTGTGGTATTAAAATAGGTGGGGGGGACCTCCCTGCCCTGTTTGTTCGCTTCTTCCACCTCGTGCATGTCCCATATGCTGAGGGTCGTTCCACCAAGCTGGGCCCAGACGTCGACCCAGCCCTCGTCTTTGTGTGGGCGCTGACCATCTGGCTGCCTCTCGAGGCGCTTTACGAGAGGACCGGAGAAGTACACCTTGCGGGCGTGGGCAAGGGTCAACTGGACGACAGAACGGATTTCGGGGTGGAGTGGCGCGGAAACAGGCCCGAGGGATGTCCTACGTAACGAGTGTTGCCGATCGTCGGGGGGAGACCTGGCTGGGCCAAGGGACTTTGATTGGCCCATCTGGGGTGCGGGGCCACCGAAGTCAGTCGGGGGGAGACCGTTTGAGCTGCTGGGGCGGCTGGTGGAGCGCCGTTTGTGGAGGGCAGCCGGGGGAGAGTTAGGGGAGGTGAGTTCGTGGGGGGCGTCTGGGTGCTGTTTGGAGCGAAAGGAGAAGAAGGAGGAAGTGCGAGAGTGGGAGTTGGAATGGGGCGAGGGGGGCATGGGCCGGGGGTGCTGGGTGCTATCTGGGCCGTCGCTTGAAGAGGGACGTGCTTGAAAGTCGTGTACGTCGACAGCTCTGGCTGGGCTGGCCTGTCTGAGCTGCTGGAGCTCTGCGGGGGAGATGAAGCCGCGGTTGCGACTGTCCCACTGCGGACTCGACGAGGACATGAGCGGCGAGGACATGATCGATCTACAGCGAAAAACTTGCTCACACTCGGCAGGGCAGTTGAAAGGATCGTTTCAAGTTCTCACAGGCACTGCCGTCGACCCCCAAGCATCCGCTCTCAGCCCGCTCCGTTCAGACGGACATAGCCATCGGCGCACGCGCGACAGCCCGACGCGCTGCTCGTCCCCTGTTTCGATCACGCACATTGATCGCTCCGGCATTGTCATGACTGTCCGAGCGAACGTCTAATGCGCGCACGTTCACACCTGTGAGAGTACCCAGTTCAGGGACGATTCATGCCGCGGGTATAGACTACAGCCTAGTCTCTTTCCGAGGAGCGTGTTCGTAACTATCGAATCCAAGCGATCTTTGTACCACGTCCTCTGCCGCATCGGGCTCGAGGTGTCCCTGAATGTTTCGGCGAGCCCTGCGTTCGTCGTAAATTCGTTAGCGACGGCTGCGGCGCGTCAGACGGCACGGACCTGAAGAACGTGTAGCTCAGTACGACGTCGTCTATATTCCGACACGACGGATCGTCCAGCATGTCCTTGTCTATGAAAAAAAGAAGTGGCATGTCGACTTCTTCGCCCCCGAGAAGCTTTTGCTCCTCGAAGCAGAAGCATTCTATCTTGGAAAAGTACGGCGCGACCTGGCGCGACGACCTTGTCAGTACGCGTTTCACAGCACAGGGCGCGATCGCGACGCACCCGATCGGGAGTCACGTTGTATGTCGCGATTCCGATGACGTCCTTCTCGCTCTCGTTTCTAGCCCTGTAAAAGGCTAGACTGGACTCGCCAGGCAAGACGTCGACGTATTTCTGCTGGGGAACGAATTTCCAAGGGAGCGTCTCCGAACGGTCTGCGTTGAAGTGCACGCGGATACGTCGCGCGTCCTCGACGGGCACGAGTCGAGACGGGTCGAAGCGGCCGGACGATGTTGACATGACCGAGGGGGTCCCAGCGAACCCCGTGGCCGCACAGAACATGCGATAAAGCGGCACGGCCGCATAGGTCACACCTACCCCCAAGACGATCTAGACACGGTGAGCAAACGGATCGAGAAGGGTCTCGGGATGCATACAGCTGCGGTGCTGTACATGAGGAGATTGCGGTTCTTGGTCGCGTGCAGCCGCCGCCGGGCTTGGTGCTGGCGCGCAAAGTATGAATGGGGCGGCGGCCGCGGAGGCGTAGTATGGGTGGACATGGGTGCATCAAATATGAGCTTGACGGACGCATTCGGTGACCGCAAACGCCATGGGGGTAGCCTGGCGAGGTTGCGCACGGTACGAACTGGCTACTGTACGCTGTCAGCGATGGCAGCAAGGGAAGAGGAGGACTTGCCCGGTGGAGCGTGAACATGTCGGCGACCACCGGCAATTCCGCGTCTCTCCAGGTGCATGTGGCACGTGACTTGGGACTAGCGGACGCTCTTGTGTCAGGTGGCCTTTGACGACGGTCATGTCCAACTTCAAACCAAATTCACAGCCCTCGTCTTCCAAAGACTTGGAGCTGGAACAGCTACTCTCCAGGGAAGCTTCCGCCTTCCAGCGCGAGGTCGAAGTGGAGCGTATACTCAAGGCATTCAAGCTCAAGTGAGCACTCCCGCTGGGCCACCGTTCAGCCAGCATGGCTGACCGCGGACGCTTTTACAGTCCATATGATGTGCTCAACCTCGATGAAACCGCAAAGCCAGAAGACATAAAGCGCAGATACCGGCAACTGTCTCTCTGTAAGCACACCTACGCTCGACTCGTGTGGTTGTATCGAGAGCACGCTGACGAAATATCCCGTCTTTGGAAACTCGCCCGTCTCCCAACGCGTCCTGACTTGGCCCATTCTGTACGTTTTTCCATGTACAGTCATCCATCCTGACAAGACCCCCGACCCGCGTGCTCCAGATGCGTTCGACCTGCTGAAGAAGGTGCGCTTCTCGTTGTGACCTCGTTCTCATGGCGGTGCTTACTCGACCACACGGCGATTGGCAGGCCGAAGCTGAGCTGTCCGAGACCAACAAACGGACCGAGCTGGACGCTGCGATCGCGTCAGCTCGTTCGACCCTCCTTCGCTCCCTGTCTCTACCACCAAATCTGACCGACGATGACCCACGTTTGAAGAATTTAGCAGACGATCCCAAGATGAAGGCGCAGGGTCTTACCACCCCGTGGAGGATCATGCTCAAGGAGAAAATCAAGGAGGTTCTGATCGAAGAAGAAGTCAGAAGGAGAAAGTGAGTATACAATGCCCGCTTATGACGCGAGTTCTGACATCGTTCAGGGCGATAAAGATGAATCTCGCCAACGAAGGCCTAGAGGCCCGCAAGAAAGAAGAGGAGGTTGTAGCCAGGAAGCGCAAGGCAGAGGAAGACAAGGCATGGGAAGGTATATATTCCTCCCACAGTCTACTATACTGAAGTCACTAATTACCGTGATCAGAGTCGAGAGAGTCTCGCGTAGACAGCTGGCGATCATTCAGTGGCTCAAAGAAGAAGAAGAAAACCAAGGGTGCGATCCTTGGATGAAGCGTGTACACCCGCCCGTGTTGGTCATAGATGCGCTCGGAGGGCTGAGTTGAGTGTTACCCTAGTCAAACCTTCAGTCGAGCACATGCGTGTATCAATGAACTACCTTAGTATTGTAAAGTTGTGAACAATTTTTTGGGCCGCGCTGAGGACATCACCTCCATAACATAGGTAGGCTCGCCCGGAGTTGCACAATGACACTTATGATTTGCATCCCCATTACGCGTCTAGGAGAGGATCTACAAGATCGTCATGCGGTTAAGCATGCTACATTCCAAGGAACATACTGTCCTCAAGCGCTCGATTCGCTTCCCCCCAAAAAAACTGTTACCAGCTGAGATCGTCGTTCCAAAACAGGTCACCAGCACCCCTAGTCAGAGATATCAATCACGTCCGAGTCCATGGCCGCGTCCCGATCCACTTTTTGTCCTTTACTTGCACGTCTCCGAGCGAGGTCGAGGGGTTTGATCGAACGGTGACCTTTCGGGGTTTCGTCATCTGAAGACGAAATAACGATCAATGATGGATCGCGGGGCAGGCGACGACCCGACGACTGGGAGGACTGTGGCATCGGAGACTCGGTCGAGCCACTCAACGACGAGGCGCTGGCGCCCCTCTTCGTACTGCTCTGCACCCTCATGCCGAGTTCAGCGCGGGAAGGGGACGCAGAACGCGCAGCTAAACCTTTCGTACCCACAGCCGGGCCCAACGACTTCCTAGCTAGCGCCACTCTCGGACGGTCGTCCGTTCCGGTGTCTCTGGCCTTGCCTTTTCCCTTGTCATTGGCACCCGAGCCCAGAGCGCCCTGTTCGATCATCCCTACCTGTTCTAAGAACGAATCGTCCACCTCCATGTCAGACAAGAGGTTGTCGTAGGAGTCAGGAGTGGGGGGCGGTTTTCTGGCTGGAACACAAGGCGGTGGCCTCGCAGACGAAGAACCACCAGTTTTCTTAACGGCTGGCTCTAGGTCGCCCATGTCCCAAGTGATATCGAAATCGGGCTCCGATTTGGGCTGTGTGGCAGGGCGCGGAGAGAGGCCGATATCGGGAATCAGCCTAGATTCGGATGAGTGGGCGGTGAAATAAGGCGATGTCTTGACCGAAGTAGTATCGGACGAGGTCTTGACAGAAGGAGACGCGGCCGTTGTATTGACGCGCAGGGTTTGCTTTGGGTTTGAGCCAGCGACAGGCACCTCCTTGGATGCCGAAGGAGTTTTAACGAGTGGCACACGGGCAGCACCTCGCTGATTCTCTTGCATCTCATCCATTTGCATGTCCATTTCGCGCAGGACGTCGGGATCCACGTCATCGTCCACGTACATGTCATCGAAGTCAGTGGGTGGGGATGGTGGTCGCACTGCAGGTGGAGGCTGGCGTGCAGGTTGGGCTGGTTCTGGTCCTGGCGGATTAACGGGCGGCTGAACTGCAGCGGGTGCTTCGGGTGGGGGATCTGGGCGACTGTAAATGGGTCAACTCAGCAGCAGCGCGCGGCGTCGGACGTAATGCAACGCTTCATACCCTAGCCGCTTCCTAAGTGAACTCAAAAAAACTTGTTCCCTATTGACATCGTGGTCTTCGGTTCTGTAGCCTTTGAGAACGACATTTGAAGGCTCGAGAAAGGCGATGCCATCGCGCATGGGCGTAGACTTGAGAAGCATCTAGGGGAACGGTATGGGCGGGCGCGGGGTAAGGTCGAGAGGACTCATACCTTGTACCCAAGGGGAGTGGTGCCCAGCTCCAGCTGGGGGAGAGACCTAAACTCGACGGCCCTAAACGTGGTCAAGCCGTCGGATAGCTCGAGTTTGAGCATACCACGGGAGAATCTGGGGACTGGTCCTTCGTCTTCGTCAGGATGTTGTTGCTCATCTTCGTCATGTGCCAGACCCAAGTCAGCGCGGTCTAGACGCGTCTGATGCGTGTTCAAAAGGCTGAGTGCAGAGTGTGCAATCTCTGTGATGCTCTTGATCTCGACGAGCAGCGGCGTCGCTCCGGTCGTCTTCTTCTCGCGAGGCGCTTGACGGCCGGGGCGCAGGACTTTGGATGGGCGCGGCGGAGTTAGGCCAGGGTTAGACGCGACGAGGAGAGGGTCGATTCCGGACCCGGGGACCATCGAATCGGCGAGATTGGACTGGAGGAGCTGTGCCTCGACGTTCCGAATGAACTGGTCAGCGTCCTTGACCGGGTCGAGGCCGAGCTCGGACGCGATCCAGTCTGAGCAGTCTGCAAGCCATTCCTGGTGGCGTCCGTCGGCGTGTATCACAGGGCACGGACCAGGGCAGTCTTACCTGGTCGATGGCTGGTTTGGGGTAGTTCTGGGCGATCCAGGCGCGGACGCGTTGATGGGCGGGCATCGAAGGAGGGTCGTGCGCCGTCTCACGGCGGAATGTTTCGGACGGTGATGTCCCGACTGCCCGTGCCAGACATCAG
>JBBPMC010000431.1:0-23122 GCA_038090115.1 Strobilomyces echinocephalus | reverse complement strand
AGAGATGGATAACTCAGTTTTATTTACGATGCCACTGAAGCCACCTACCATGCTCCCATTGTGTTCGCTGGTCACTGGTGCCGGTACTTCGCAGGTCATCCTGCATTCGTCTAAGAGTCTCTACCGCCTCCGAAAACCTACCAACTTCTTCGAGATTGTTGCAAACGGCGCGGTAAACGGCGAATCTCGACGCTTTGAACTAATCGCAGGGTAAATATCCAGATTCGAGTGGTCGCGGCGAATATACCTTGACATCAGCATGTAGTACTTCAAGCGGAGAGGTATTAAGTAACGCCACGCCCGCCCATTTTGCTAGTAGAGTATCTGGAATCGATGATCCGAGTGATAGTGCAGTAGCGTATGCTGCAACTGCCTTCTCCAGTTTTCCAGCATTTGACGCGTCATCACCAAAAATTTCCAGCGTCTGGATACATTTTGTCATAGATTCTGAGTCGCTATGCACATCTTCGTACACTTTGTGTGATGATGGGTTGAGCGCGATTAGCTGATAGCATAATCAGCAAGGTGCGTTTGACATGACAGGTAATTAAATCCGAACCTGCTCAAGGATTTCGTCAAGGTTTTTCGGGCCGAGTGATATCGCGTCCAAATAATATCGGATCGCCTCGTCATGCTTCATGCTGTCTCGTGCTGTCTCGCCGAGCTTCACTAGTCCCTCAGTGCAGCGTTCTCGAAAGCCTGAGCGAGAAGATAACACAGTTTCATCGACGATTACATCGAGGGTTCAAAAGTGACCTACCACGCTCCCACTGTGTTCGCTCGTCGCAGGTGTCAGTATCCCGTAGGTCATTTTGCATCTGCCGGAAAGTCTTTACCGCCTCCAAGATGCGCCCGTTCACTTCGAGGCATCTGCATCTGGCACGGTAACCAGCGAACTAAGCGAAGAGTGAATTCCGGATTCAAGTGGTTGCGACAAGCATACCTTAACACCAGCCTGCCTCACATACGTGGGCCCCGAGGTAACGAGCATCTCCGCCAACTTGTCAGCATCATCGCGAGGAAGTCCACACTCTCCACGCAACCGACTCGAGACTTCTTTTTCCGTGGACTTGCGAGCCCGACTCCTGAACAGCTCCGAAGCGAATGGTCCAGTCCAGGGCCGCCCTTCCTGGCAGTACGAAGTGGTGGTATTACTCAGAGCAGAGGATAGCATCATCCGAAGAGCCTTTTTCGATTCGGTTCGTTTATTTGCGTACAAAAGCACCTCGCTCGGGACTGCAGTGACGCACGCATGCGCGACGGAGTGAATACCATATCTGTCAAGAAATGCTTCGTTCCTGTCCCACCAGTCCTCCATCCTGTCCTCCTGCTCCAGGTTTGTCATGGCGATTGCGACGGGTACCTGACCACCACAGAGAAATTCGAAGAACAAGCGGTAGTTCTGCTGCGTCGTGCTGGTGATTCTTCCCCCATGGATGCAAAAAACAAGGAGATCAATGCCGCCAGATTTATGCAGGAATTCGATAAGGTGGTGGGCCTTAGCGATGGCACCAAAGAACGAGTTGACACCGATCTCTGGTTCTTTGAGACCGACAGTGTCAAAGAGGTTGACATGTGTCGGCCCTGGGAAGGCAAACGAGTACGCTTGCGCATCGAGCGTGCAGGCTTCTAGTTTCGAAGAAATCATCGCGATCTCGCATCCTGCCAATAGGTTGACAAGGGAGCTTTTTCCGGCACCGGTTTGCCCAAAGAGGATAACGTTCTTCGGCCGGTGGTTGACGTTCACTGTGCGGAGAACTCCAGGTTAGTGATGCTACCCAGAATTCAGCTGGCATACTAACTAGGGATTGCACCTCTAAATTCGAAATCGAGATCACGAGCTCTTTCTGCCTGTGTCGAACCTAGCATTTCAAGACATGAAGATCATCATCAATGGAGCGAATGGGTCGTACGACCGATCCGCTTACCTCTGGTGGGTCTGCACTCGTACCGAGGGGGTGCTTCGTCTGACGCCATATGTTCAATTGAACAGTATGCCTCAAGGGTCAAGGTAGTCGGTTTAACGCCTGAGCTCTTTCAGGCGAAGGACGAGGAAGGGCGTTCGTGAGTCTTGGTTTACCTTTCTGGGGTCCAGCTCCATTATAACTGTTACGCTTTCCAGGGGACTGGATTTAGACCGCCTGCGGAGTGTTCTACGCGGTGCGTCAACCGTTGACTCGGATCCCAGATGCCGCACACATCGAGGTCGTGCCACCTCGGAGGGCTTAGGGTTGCAAGTCAGCTTGGCTGGGGGCTACATCTCTTCGCGATCAGGAATCTTGAGATGAATGTACTGGCATCGAGCATGTCACTCGCAATCATGACGGGGGGAATTACAATTACAACGTGCTGAAAGCGACGCTGTCACGTTTATTTCAGACCCTTTACACTTGATCGTGATTTATATTTTGTGGGTTCTATCATCAACGAGACACCCGCAGCGACAACAATTGCCAGCCTCGACCTCCACAGCGCATTCCCTGCCACGCCCGCCCCCTCCCCTTGCCACGTGCCCGCAACCCACGGACAGACCCTGGCCCATCTCCTTGCCCCCGCAAGCATACAGCACGTCCCCACAGACCAGCTCCCCCGACCGCAGCAGACAGCCCATGGCCGACCACGAATACCGTCAGTACAGAGACAGCTCCCACCGCAAACAGAGTCCTCGGCGACTATACCTTCACAAAGACCCTGGACCCAGGCAGCACGGGGAAAGTCAAGCTCGCAACTTAGAACGTCACTGAGGAAAAGGTCCGTCCCTCCCCGCCTACCGCGCGTCCCGCTCACTTTTTTCTCTTAGTTATAAAGATTCTTCCCCGTGTGTACCCTTCGACTTCATTCCCTACAGGCAATTGCAGAGATGTATCCGAGGATATCAGGACCATCCGCGAGCGCTGCCCTTTCCATCCTCCTCCACCAACGCCACCATCACATAGTCTTCAAATACGTACATCATCATGCTCGAACGTGTTGCATGCAAGTTTGCCCGTCAGATCGGCAGCGCGCTCGGCTATTGTCACCGTGTTTACCTTTCTTACCCTCAATATCGAAAACATCCTCATATCAGAGACCGGCAACACCAAAATCATCGACTTTGGTCTCTCCAACCTCTACGGCCCCGCCGAACGCCTATCCATTTCTGTGGCTCCCTACTTTACCGTCCTCCTCTGCGGCAAGGCCCCCGACGGCAATCAGAGCATGCTAGCGCTGCACGCAATGATCAAGCGTGGGTTCGTTGGGTACCCCCGTATGGCTGAGCGTTGGTGCGTCCCACTGTTCTCCTTTCAACGTCGACTGTCGCTGATCCATTGCGCAGAATACAAGCACGTGTTGTCGTGCATGCTCGTCGCCAACCCGGAGGCACGTACCCCATTGACAGAGGTGCTCGACCATCCATGGACAGTTTGTGGTTGCAGCGGGACCACCCGACTCCCACCTCATTCACTCCGAACCACTTCGAATTCGATCGGCAAATCATCCGAGGCATGAAGGCTTTGGAGGACGAGGGCGAACGGGGGCACAACGGGCCGATCTCAGCTGGGCCGGCGCTCGTCAAGCGGTTCGGGGTGTTGTTGGGCGGAGGCGCATGCGGAGACGACAGGCGATGAGAACACTGCACGGGCATGGGAGCATCGGCAAGCGCACGACGATCGTAAGCTGGGTGTTACTCAAGTGTGCGAACGGACACCAAAGCGGAGCCATGCGCGACCGCCCAGGACGTGTTCGACGAGAAGAAGAGTTGACGACAGAGCACGTTCTCGCACACCCATCGATGGGCGGCGACCATCTTGGTTGCGCAAGGCCGAGCGATACAGCACGAGTGGCAGAACAGCACGGGTGGGTCGTCGCTGCCTAGCATCGGAGGTGCGATCGGCCGGCATCGACGACCTTCGACGGGGTACGGGATGAGCAGTGGGCGGCCTGTGGCGGTGAGCCAGTTTAGATGGATGGAGGTCGAGAACACTGAGTACGAGACGTCGGACTCAGGTACGCGGTCCTGTTTTCCGTTCGCGGCAGGCCGTTGACGCCACCGTTTGGCCACCAGCGTCTCCACCTTGCCTGTTGTCCTCGCCTTGTTTTTGCCACCGCCGTGTCTATACAAGCATGAGTGCTCGTTTTTGCCCCGCCACCTTTTTTTTTCAGGCCCTGCCGATCTCGCGTCGTCTCTGCCGTATCTACTATACAAGCCCAACTGCTCGTTTGTGCACCCGTGCTTGCTCGAGCGCCTCTGCTCGTTCGATCGCCCTTCACTCCTGCCGTGTCTGTCATGAACCCCGCCCCTCGCCCACCATGTTCACTCGAGCGCAAACGCTCCACAATCACGCCCGCCGTGGGCTCTTCCGAAAAGACCATTGACAATTTGCTGATGTCGTACAAGTGTCATAGCCGCCCAATCGAATAGAAAGCCTCATTCAGATGCATCCTACCGCACAACCTAGTAGGTTTTTTGCTCCTTTTCACTGATCCCCCAATATGTTGACGTTACATACCTTTCGCCACCAGTTGGTCGAGGCATTCGAGAATCGCTCATCAATCATCTTGCACACCTCATGTCGTGCATTTGTAATGGCGAGCTGCAGCATTTCCACCTAGGACAAATAACATAAAATGTTCCGATAGCGTGAAATCGATGGTCCTTGCGATATTGAAAGACGGAGTTGATCCAGCACGGCTAGCAGAAGACAAATTCGAATACATTCATACAAACAGTAGCAAAAGTACGAAACGCTCATAGGCTACCTACCTAGTCTTAGCCAATCGCTTTCACATGAACCCGTTCCATACACAGCATATCGATCATCTCGTCCAACTTTCCCTCAGCGTCACTTGCGCTTGGAACGGATATGAAATGCGCCTGTATATCGTTGAAGCGAGAGGCGACGTCCATCTGGTAGGCCTTGGAGACGTGTTCGTCACAGCCCTGTAGCACCACAATCACGGGTCGACTCTGACCGCCCGCAACGTCATAGAACTTCTTCAGCGCCTCGACGTCAGTCGGTGGGATCCGATTCTCAACCGGATCAGACGAGCAGAAGACAAGGAGGCCTACGCCCATGCACGTTTTCGGCTTGACTTTGGTGAGGGCTTCCTTGTCCACTGGCAACCTCTGAAAAGAACCTGGGACAGGGGCCGCAGATGACCACTTTCCGCATTCCCACGATATTTTCCGTATTTCCCCTAGACCGGAAGACCGTACGGACCACCGACAAAGCGAGTGATACGATTGACGGATCGATTTTCCATCCTTGCAACGTAGAGTACTTCAGGACGAGCTCGCGCAGGATCCTCTGTGATTCCAAGCGGCGTTGCGAGATACCTGGATCGTCGACCTTGAGGGTGGTGACGCACGCGTGCGCATTGAACCACATCCCGTTCCGCCGCAGCTCCTCCTCGTTCTCTGTCCACCACGACTCCATCTCCCCTTGCTGGTGCTCCAGCCCGATCACAACTAGCGCGACGGGGACTTTTCTTCGACATGCCGTGACGTAGAATAACTCGTAATTGCATTTGAGTGCCTTGGTGAGTCTGGTACCGCGGATGCAGTAGATGACGAGGTGGATTTCCCCTGAGCGTGCTAACTCTTCCATCAGTCCTTTCAGATTGTCCTCCGCTTCCTTGGCTAGGACAGCTCCCTCGGATTCTCCGTCCAGTCCTACAGTGTCCCAAAGGGCGCAAGGAATATCGTCCAGCGTGATTGGATGGCGTTCATAGCGGAACGTACACCCGATGGCATCGTTGGAGGTGTGTGCAACAGGTTGATCGACAATCAGGTTGATGACGGACGACTTGTTAACCCCAGGTTCGCCAAATATCACGATATTTACATCTGCGACCTGCGCAGAAAACGCTCGGTTGCAAATCAAATTGGAAACATTTAATCTTACCTCGGGTTTAACTCGTTGTGAGTACTCCACGACGAGCTCACGCAGCCTCGCCTGTGATTCAGAGCGGCGTTGTTGGACAAAATCATCTTCGATATCGAGCGTGGTCACACACGCGTGCGCATCGAACCACATCGCGTTCCGTCTCAGCTCATCCTCGTTCTCTGTCCACCACGACTCCATCTCCTCCTGCTCATACTCCAGCCCAGTGACGACCAACGCAACTGGAACCTTTCGTCGACACGCCGTGACGTAGAATAGTTCGTAATTGTGCTTGAGGGCCTCGGTGAGTCTGGTACCGCGGATGCAATAGATGACGAGGTGGATTCCTCCCGAGCGATCTATCATGTCTTTCAGACGATCCTCCGCTTCTTTGGCAGGGACTCTCTCCCCGCATCCTTCGTCCAGTCCAACAGTGTCCCAAAGGGCGAGAGAAATATTGCCCAGCATGATTGGATAACGCTGGTGGCAGATCGTACACCGAAAGGCGTTGTTTGACGTATGCGCAAGAGCCTGACCGGCGATCAGGTTGATGACGGACGACTTTCCGGCGCCAGTTTCGCCGAAGATCACGATGTTTGCGACCTGCACCGTCATACAAAACGTGCTGGTCAAATAATCTATCAAGCATAAGGAGTTGTAAGTTGACTCACCGCTTCCCGTAACCCTTTACCGTACCAGAGCTTCACACACATTGTACAGGTAAAACCACTGTCTTGTTCAGAAAAACAATACGTCCTCCTGCAGCGTACGTTTTGTGGGACAGCAGGTACTATGCCGTGGTGTGGATGGTTTGAGTTCAAGGACATCCGGTAAGGGACCTGGGTCCTTACTCGCAACAAAATCGGAGATTGGCACAGCCTGATCTCAGTCACGGTGACTCACTCGAGGTCAGGAAGCATGATGCATGTAAATGAAATTCGGAGGGCTATGATACCTAAAGTAGTGTTTGATATGAGGCACGGCTTGGTAAATGGAAACCACCTTGGAGGGGCGGAAACATTAGGAAGGCATTCAGATAGGGAAACTGAACGTGAATGAGCGTTGTATTGACAAGAGGAAGGGAAAATAGGAAAGGACACGGAGGGGCGTGGAAGGGCGGAGCGAGTGGAGTAAGTGTTGGCAGGGGTGTGTGGCCGTAGGCTCAGTAAAGTTAACTTGAATAAAGCTCGAGGCATCATAAGGCGGCCATCACGTCTAGGAAGCACATTTAGGTATGTAGTAGGTACACCATCACAGGTGCAGGCATTCAAGAATCTACCTCTACTGGATCTCAACCGTACGTACAGCGTCCATCAGCTTACTGAAGGACACCTCCCGGATCTGAACCATGATCAAACTGTCCGTGGCGACCCGTCTGTACCGCGAGCGCCCCGACTCGGAGGGGACGAGCAACAGCCCACCAAACGGCTGTCGAAGCCGGACGAGCAGCCGAAGCGCGCGAGTGTGCAGATCAAACAATGGCTCGCCGAACGAAAAGTCCTGGTCGACGAGGGGAATGATCCAGGGATGGATCAGATGTAGGCCTTTCAACCCTGAGAGGTCTGCGGTTGTTTGGATCTCGATATTCCCGAGGAGGGGCATCGTCATACAATACTTATGGATGGAGGATCCAGGACCGGACTTTGATGGACGACCGAGCTCACTGAGCCGAAAGACTATCCCAGGCAATTTCAGGTGACCATTGCCAAGCGAGAAGCGTGGAAGATCATGGAGACGGTTGTACAGGTCGACGACGGGGACAAGATCGGGGGTGGATGGACGCAATGCCGAGACCGCGCAATCCATCTCGAACGTCTTTATATGGGTCGGAACATGCGGCGACACGGCCTCGTTGTAGACCCCGAGGCTAGCAGGCAGGTAGCTGTGGAGACTCCCCGGGGGTCCAGTCCATGCGAGAAGAGTCACCTCGTCCGATCGCGTCAGGATATGCTCCAACAGGCGTCCGATCGCCAGGTTTCCTTCACCATACACGACCGGGAGTGCAACACCAAAAATTCCGAAAAGGGAGTACGCCATATCTTCCTCACGCATCGTTTGTCGTCCGGACGCCAGATACAGCTTCTCACGAGCTCTGTCCAAGCCTGGTTGAAGAATAACCAATTGCTGCGTGGTTACTGGTAACATTGGTTGCCTGTTCCATTTCCGTGAGGACTGCGGGTGATTCCTTGTGGTTGAAGATTTCAAGCCCGAGGTATGGCTTCCAGTCTTCCGTATAGAATTGGACAACCTTGGAGGCGACGTATTCTTGGTATGTCCACCCTCGAGTATTCCAGATGCTTTTCCTGAGACAGCCAGCCTCCTGTAACTTCGAAAGGACGCCGAGGAGGTGGACCACCGTGAGAGATGAATGCTGATACCAACGGAACATGGCAACAATCGATTCCTGCTGGACTCCCTTGTCCAACTGATTGACACAACATGTGTCGCTCCAAGCCCACTTGAACTGAAGGGCGACCACAAGCTTGCAGAAATTCCGCAGTTTGTCAAAGGTCGGAGATGACGGTAGATTGTAGACCGAGTTATTTTCGACTCGCTGGAATGTGGGTTCGCCGGGCTGCCACTTGTGCGAAAACATCACATAGCGATAGAACCTCGTCACCTCTTCCCAAATACGTGAACTATCGAGGGCCGTCGTCATCGACGAACAGAGCTTGTCATAGATTGGTAGTTCCTCGAAAGCGGCTGCCTGATGTGCCTTGTCATATAGTCGACCGCTCTTGGTGTCAATGAGCACCGTCGGAAGGTGGCGGACTGCTTTCTCCACCTCCTTTCGAATTGCGGAAGTCGCATCGATGTACTTGTGACGAAGCTCTATTTGCAGCATTTCAAGAGGGCTGAACACCAAGAGGGAACAACTTACCGCGTCCTTTCGGATAGCGTGATCGCTCAAACATCGATAACATCGCCTTGAATGCCTCGAGCGACTCTTTCGATGTCGAATTGAGCGTGATTAGCTGATAGCATGGATCAGCAAGGTTTCTTTGACATGACAGGTAATCAGATCCGCACTTCATTGCAGCGCCTAAGGAGGTTGTCGTTGAGGTTGCTCGGGTCGAGTGATATCGCGTCCGAATAATACCGAATCGCCTCATCATGCTTCTCGCCGTGCCTGGCAGTGTCGCCGTGCTTCGCCAATTTCTCGATGCAGTGTTCTCGAAAATCTGAGCGAGAGCATGACTCAGTCTATTGACAATGCCATCGAAGCCACCTACCATGCTCCCACTTCGTTCGCTCCGAGTCGTCGCTGGTGTCAGTGGCCCGTAGGACATTCTGCATCTGCCGGAAAGTCTCTACCGCCTCCGAGAGGCGACCGATCACTTCAAGGTGTGCACAAACGGCACGGTAACCGGTGAATCCTGACACCGTGAACTTCTAAGCGGAGGGTGAATTCCATGTTCAAGCAGTCGCGACGAGTATACCTTGACACCAGCACGCCCGGGCCTCGGAAACACTCCAGCATCAACGAGCATATGCGCAAGCTTGTGAGCATCCCCGGGACGAAGTCCACATTCTTTTTCCATCCGAATGGCAATGTCTTCTTCGACAGATTTCGAACTCGGAGTCCAAGCCGGCAAGAACAATCCAAACCCGTCGATGGATGCCTCAATCCAAGACCGTGTGTTGGTATAGCTCAGGGCAGCAGATAACATCGTTCGAAGAGCCTTCCTCGATTCTGCTCGTTTATTTGCGTACTGATGCACGCCACTCCGGACTGCAGTGACACACGCATGCGCGACAGAACAAATGCCCCATTTGTCAAGTATCGCTCCGTTTCTGGTCCACCAATCCTCCATGTTGACCTCCCGCTCCAGGTTCGTCACGACAATTGCAACGGGTACCTGACCACCACAGAGAAATTCGGAGAATAAGCGGTAGTTTTGCTGCGTCGTGTTGGTGATTCTTCCCCCGTGGATGAAAAAAACCAGGAGATGAACGCCACCAGAATTATGCAGGTGTTGGATGAGCTGGTGAGCCTTCGTGACGGCGTCCAAGAACGAATTGACACCAATCTGTGGCTCTTGGAGACCGACAGTGTCCAAGAGGTTGATCTCTGTCAGTCCAGGGAAGGTGAACGAGTACCCTTGTGGATCGAGCGTGCAAACTTTCAGACCCGAAGAAATCCTCGCGATGTCGCACCCAGCCAATAGGTTTACAAGGGAGCTTTTTCCGACCCCAGTCTGTCCAAAGAGGACGACGTTTTTTACCGCATGGCGGACACTCGCTGTGCGGAGAACTTCAGATTACTAGTAGTGCCACCCAAAATTCAGCTGGCATACTAACTAGGGATTGCGCCTCTAAATTCGAAATCGAGATCATGAGCTCTTTCTGCCTGTGTCGAACCTAGCATTTCAAGACGTGGAGATCATAAATGGAGCGAAGAGATCGTGCGACTGATCCGCTTACCTCTGGTGGGTCTAAACTCGTACTGAGGGGGCGCTTCGTCTGACGCCATATGTCCAATTGATCAGTATATTATCCGACGATGCAGGCTGTCTGTAACGCTTGAGCTATTAATTCAGGTGAAGAGGTGCGTTCGTCACAGTGAGCCTGGGTTTATCCTTCCGGGTCCAGCTTCATTATAACTGTCATGCTTACCCGCCTGCTGTGTGCTCTACGTAGTAGGCCAACCGTTGATCGCAGATGGGCCGCACTGCACGCTGAGGTGGAGGGTTCTGAGTCACAAGCGGGCCTGCAATGTTCGCCGGGCTGCATCATCGCAATCGGGTTCCTCACTGAGGCCTCGTGGATCAGCTTAATTCGTTGAAATGGACTGGTAGCGGTGATGCTTGCTGATAAGCAAATGCAAATTATGATTCCATATAGTGGTATACTGCTATCGCATGTATCATATGATGCGGCGATTAAGAGCCAAATCGGAAGGCCTGTATCACTATGACGGGCACCTGCGAAAAGGGGCCAAGACTTACTAAAGCGACAGGACGGCCAGTCGATATCATCGTCGAGCTTCCCCTCGACGTTGGGGAAAGGACATAAGTAAATAGTCCCGCACCGCGAACAGAGCAGACCACCCTCACGTATAGCCTTACTCACTTTTTTTCTCTCCACAGCGCCATGAAATTGAGCGCAAGCTCGTCGGAGTCCTCAAGTCTGAGGCCCACTTTCGCGTTGTCGCTGCCTGGGACAGGAAATGAGGCCACAACGGCAGTCGTTAGGGCGAATCCGTTTCCAATTCGTCCTCGCCGTCTTCTTCTCGTCCACCATACTTACACAATCTGACACCGTCCAAGAATTCCAAACGGTTTTCAGGGTTCGACTTTTTCTTGCCTGGCTATTCGCCATCAACGACGCCGTGTCATTCCCCGTCCAACTCCCAGTCTCACCTGTCCATCGCGGTTGCCAGTCGCGAGCCGTTGGATGCTAGGTGCGGATTTTTCCGTCTTATGTTACCCATATCGCGACTGAAATATCCCGATGATTCAAGACTATGCGTCCGCAACTCGCACGTCCACCCGCATTTTCGATGCCATCCCCTCTACCCACATCAAGTGCTGGTGAACTTTTCGTCGGCGATCGTGCTGATCAGGTCGTACTGAAAACCCGTCAGTGGTCTCCTGTTCGATCGTGTGTCGTATTCTAATGATTGATTTGCAGGCTGGTCTAGCGACGAAAGAGAAGTTCCCAAGTGACGCAAACATCAGTGGTGCACAGTGCGAGAGGGATACTCGGATCCCCGTACGTGGCGTTGCGCTGATCAACGACTCGCTTGAAAGTGACGCCCTCCAGCCACAGCGAAGAACCTCACAGCTACGAAGATATTATTTCAGACGAGAAGTCTGTACAAGCGTGTATACAGGCTGACGTGACTCAAGGACCAAGGGAGTCCGCTTCCAAGACGGGCGGAGACGACGCACTTGTTCAGCCTATCGGAGCAGTCACATCCTACACATTACGCGGGGTCGGACCGGTGCTGTCTCCCTCCCATATGTTCTACGAAATCTACATTGCGTTGGCCACGAGCTCCCTTGAATAGTGCCGGATATCAACGACACCCAAAGCGTCTTGAACGGGAACGCGGCCATGGCTGATATTACAAGGTCGTCTACCATCCGCGTGTCTCCTCCGATCAGGATACAGACTTGAAGAAGGCATAAGATACATAGTGAACTCGGGTAGCGCATTTTATGGACCACAGATCGTTCATCAATGATCACCCCCAGACCATCGTTTGCACTAGTTCGAGTATTGTGCAATGCTTCACTGGTCGCCATATTCCTTGTATAGATTTTGCTTCGACATACCCTAAGACTGTCCTCCTGCAAATAACGCGGGAAGCGGGGGTCGCATCGTACGATACCTTGTACCCGATCTCCGACGTTCCCATACGTGTTTCGTTTCGTCGCGAGATGAAACATTTGATCAAGATGATCGTGTAGAACTTGTTTTGGTCTCGATCGTTGCACGTTGTCCTCGGAGTGATTATCGATGTCGGGAGCGGTCCTACATCAGGCCAGAACTCTGGTGAGTTCGTTGGTCTGCAATGCGATTAGGGCACGGTAGAGACGGCGGCAATCAGGTAGCTTACCCTAGAGATCTAGCATACCCCGGCGCATATTTCGGCGCGTCCAAACGACACGATCACGTCGTAATCGAGCTAGTAGTGGACTTTTCCAGACCCATCCCTGCTCATCACCAGACTCCGCAGGGCCTCGCTCAGATCAACAGATCAACATGAATGTGCAAAGCACCAAGAAAGACGCCATGTCAGATCGAGAATGCTGAGATAGGATGAATAAGGGCCTGCATTCATCTCTGTCCAGCCATTTAGGGTTGGACAACGTGCCTCGATAGCACACGATCGAATGATCCGTCGGGTGAAGTCTGTTAAATCACCGCCAAGTGAAAAAGCATTCCGAAACTCGTGCTCCTCGCGAGGATCCGTACCCATTTAACGACGTTGGCGTATTGCGAACAGTCGGACAGAGAAGGCTTACCACGCGAACTTTCACACGAACTCTTCCACTGCTCGGCCTCCTTTACATACTTTTGTGATATCCGAGAGGATGAAATGGCCAAGTCGTTGAAGTGTCTCGTTGGCTTGTTTAAGCAGCGTGGTTTCGTTATCTAACGGACAGTCATCGACGGAGCGTGAGCGGCTGCGGCGAGGGACGTACTCGCTCTTCTCGTTTTGCTCCTTGGCAGTACATTGAGACGAGGCAAGTTTGCGTCGGAGTTGTTCAATAACTGCTTCGAGCCCTGGACTGTTGTTGTCTGGTAGATGTGAGTACTTCCCACGTACGAACGCGTGATTCTGAGTTGTTCTCTTGTGCATGTGGGGGCCCATTGTCCCTCTCTTTGTCCGTCTTTTCCTTGGATTCGGAAAGTTGATCTGTTGCTACATCGTGTGTCTGAGAGAAACCGTCGAGTCTTTGGACGACGCTCTGTCAGCTCGCCGCTCAGGAGAGGGGGGGACGGATGGAGTGGATGGATGAGAGAGGGTGGGCACTGAGAGCGGGAAGCGCTCTTCGGAGCCTGACCGGCTGGGTAGGGCGCGAGCTGCGAGGGCGGGCGGGAAGCCTCGCAGATGCAGTGCCCGGCAGACTACGCGCTCCGGACCCCAGGAAGTGAGCCGCTAGGAGCCGGAATGGTGAATGGAGGCACGCATGCTCATCGGGGGTCATCGCTTCCCCATCGCTCCCGCTGTTTTAACCCGCTTGTCTGTCGTTTCCTCGACGGAGCCCAGTGCTCGCCGTTGCTCCTACCGTGTCTAGTAGTCGACCCCAACGCTCACCCGTCCCTGTCGCCATCGCTCACTGTTCGCGTTCCCATCGTGTTTATCCGATGCCTCCCATCACTCCTCTCGTAAGTCCCACCTTCATGCTGCCGCTGTCGCCGTTACCTTCATCCTCGTCTGGCTTCGTGCGCCTCGGTGGCCTCACCGACGCATGCCCTCCCACCCACATCTTCTGCCTCCCCTCTGAGTCCCCGAAGAGTCCAGCGGCAACGACTATCGACTCAAGGAGACGACGCGACCGACGACGATGACGCCGCAGATGCAACGACTCCTATACCCCCGTGGTCCCACCACCCTATTTCCTCCCTCGTCTATCGAGGACAGGGAGGCAGTGAATGCGACGAAATTACGGGAGTCACGTTGTCGCGACGGCTGTGGTGTCGTCGTAGTCGCGTCGGATGGGGGACGCACGCCAAACCGGCGAGCAGACGATCGAGACGGGTCGCGCGAGGGCGCAGAGGGTGCAGCTGGGCATGTGAAGGGAGGCGATCGCGTCGTGATCGCAGTGGGTTGTGTCGTGGTCATGACAGGTGAGCAGCTGGTGAGCGCTTGAGCGGCCGGGTGCACAAATAGGGGCGGTCGCGTCATGAATGCGACGACATCATGGCAGGCATGGGCATTGGTCGCGATGGATCGTACTAGAGCAGAGAGGGTGTGATTAGGCCCGCGAAGGGAGGCGGTTGCGTCGCGAATGACATGAGGGCAGACGCGACAGCTGTGGCATCAGCATAGGTACGTAGGCCTATCAAAGGGGGTACGCACGTCCCGCCACTGCATCGTCGTGGCGAAAGGAGGCGTGGATGACGGTATGGATTGGCGCGCGATGGGCGCGCGAGAGGCAGTGCAGTGGACCTCCGTTCTGATGGACTAGACTAGGCATGTTTCATGAAACTCGACTTCCGAGCAGGGCTCACTAATTGCAATTCTTATCAGTAGTTGAAATTCACATTGCCACTCCGAAGTAGAGCTTCTTACACCACAGATTTTCTGGAATTTAGGATAGCTTTCAATTGTAATAGATACTTAAAGTTTTGGGAATTTTTAAATAATGGACAATACTTGAAATAAAACACAGGTTTAAATCCTTTTATAGACATATAACACTGTCAAATATTTTAAATATTGACCCAAATCTGGTTTTTGTCAAAACTTTGAATTTAGAATACAATTTAAGGCCATCCTAAATCTCGGAAAATCTGTGGTGTTAGCGGTCATGCATTCATGGGCCACGGTTACGCCATTTCATTTGGACACTTGTTTACTGCTTCCATCACCATCGCGCGGATCTTATCCTGTGTCGCCGTTCCGACGAGCCTCGTGTCGCTCACTTTGCCGACAGCCTAAGACTAGTGGATTTAGATCCGGATCTCTTGCTGCAGAGTGCCCCCTGCTCCAGCTCGTTGACCGTGGCAGATCCGATTACATAACTGCAGATAGAGACACGACACAATATCTAGAATCGGTCTGAAAGAATTCCCAGCATCGCGCCCGTCCGAATTCGAGCTACACACATGCTTGCCATTCCTATCAAGCCTGTTAGCCCCTTCGAATTCCATCGTCCTTGGTCTCGTTTACATTCCACCTTCGAGTTCACTGCGGCTGACGTCAACAGTAATCCCAGTTTGTTACGGCTAAAGAGTCCCATGTCCATATATTCGACATTCCGCGGGATAATACCCATCATCCCACAAGACCTCGGCGCTGCAATAAAACGGCCTCTTTCCCCACCAAATGGTCCCACCGATGCGATGTGCGGGAACGCTCGATCTTCCGCTGCTAGCCCTGGTACAGTTGACACACAGGTAATTTTCTTTTACTGAGATATATGCGGGTTTGGTGTTGATTCCTTCCAGGTTCGAAGTGGGACACTACTTCGCTTTTGGAACGCGAACTCTTCGTTGCAAAACGGTTCCTCCTCCGGTAATGGGGAACGGGACACTGCTGCAGAATCAGCGATCGGTGGGGTCTCTACTAACGCCGCTCCTGTCTCGGAACAACAATCTGAGGTAAGATTGAACGTCGTAAATCCGTTTTACAAATGAGCGTTTTCCGCGCAGCGAATATTGTTATCTTCGGGGAAACTGGCGTCGGCAAGTCGTCCGTCATCAACCTGATCGCTAATCAGACTATCGCGCACACCTCTAACGACGCCGCTGGGCGTACGTTCCGCTACCAACGTTATTCAATTACTTAAGCTTGGCGATGTTTCTTGCGTCATTTGGGACACTGCAGGACTGGACGGAGGATCCGAGGGGACGGTCCCAGCCAAAGAAGCGGAGGATAACTTGAAAGACCTGATAGAACTGCTAGCACGCTCGGGCGGGATCCACCTCGTCATATATTGCATCCGTGGCACCAAGCTCACCAAGGCCCTCAGACGCAATTACGAGTTGTTCTACGTCACGGCTTGTCGGAGAAAGGTTTCTGTTGCATTGGTCGTGACTGGGCTGGAGTACCAGGAAGGGGTGATGGAGTTGTGGTGGACAGAAAACGAGGAGGAGCTGTGGCGGAACGGGATGTGGTTCGATGCGCACGCGTGCGTCACCACACTCAATATCGACGACCGGGGTATCCAGAAACGCCGCTCGGACTCACAGGCGATGCTGTGCGAGCTCGTCGTGAGGTACTCTGAGCTCTCAGGATGGAAAACAGACTCGTCGATCTTACAGCTCGTCTTGCCGCTGTTCCACACGGCCTTCCGAGGGAAGGCTTCTGCCGGAAGAACGGGAAATACTGCGGCAGTGCGGAAAGTGATTATCTGCGGCCGCAGTCCCAGGTTCTTTTCAGGGGGTGCCACGAGCTGTGAAGAGACGACGACCACGATCGGCGCTAGGCAGTACGAGCTTCGTCGCGTGGACAAGGAAGCCCTCACCACGATCAAACCCGAAACGTGTGTGGGTGTAGGTCTCCTTGTATTCTATTCATCTGTCCTGGTTGAGAACCAGATCCCGCGGACGGACATCGATGCGCTGACTCGGAAGGAGTTCTATGACGTTGCAGGTGGTCGGAGTCGACCTGTGATTGTGGTGCTACAGGGATGCGATGACTATCAAGTCACCAGGGCCTGCCAGGTGGACGCCGCCTCTAGGGATATCCAGGCGCGTTTCATCTCCGTTCCAAGCTCAAGTGACACTGGGGAAAAGTTGGACGAGATGATCGATATCCTGTGTATGGACTAGGCTGAGGTTCCAAGAAAGTGATAGCCCCATTCCCATGCACCTAGTAATGTCGTCGAGACTCGAAAATGTGCCATCCTCGGAAGTGAACTCCTTGACAAGTGCGGTTGTTGGGGCGACGAGCATCACGCACGTCGTTTCCGACGATCGTGTTGTCAGGTCGAGGGGAAGGTCTATTTTCCCTCACGGAACTAGCCAAGCTGCGCAGTATCGAGCTGGCTAAGTTACACAGTTGGTTTCGAGGAATACGGCACTTGAATCAATGCACAATCGTAGATCTTTCCATAGACCATGAAAAAAAATTAGGAGCACGCATTGCACATTAGTATCATATGGATAGGAAGGTCCGGCCATTCAACCATCCACCTCTACTGGATCATAACAGTATGTATAGCGTCTATCAGCTCACTGCAGGTCACCTCCTCCTGAATCTGAACCATGATCAGACTGTCCGTGGCAACTCGTCTGAACCGCGAGCGCCCTGATGGGGAAAGCAACAGCCCACCGAACGGCTGTCGAAGCCGGGCGAGCAACCGAAGAGCGCACGTGTCCTGGTCGAACAGTGGCTCGTGGCACAAAAAGTCTTGATCGATGAGGGGACTGATCCACGGATGGATCAGACGTAGACCACTCATCCTTGAGAGGTCGGCAGTCGTTTTGATCTCGATGTTCCCGAGGAGAGGCGACGTCGCGTGATACACATGGATCGAGGATCGAGGACCGGATTTCGAGGGATGACCGAGCAAACTGAGCTGGAAGACTATTCCAGGCAGTTTGAGGCGACCGGCGACAAGCGACAAGGGAGGGAGATTGGCGAGACGCTCATACAGGTCAGTGATGGGGTTCATTTGGGCAGGGTTTGGAATGGATAAACGTATTGCCGAGACCACACGGTCCATCTCGGACGTCTCGACAGGGGCCGGAACATGTGGCGGCACGATCTCGTTGTAGACCGTCAGGCTGGCAGGCAGGTAGCTGTGCCGACCGTCTGACTGTCCAGTCCAAGAGAGAAGGGTCACCTCTTCTGATTGCGGCAAGATGTGCTCCAACAGGCGACGGATGGCCAAGTTTCCCTCGCCGTACATGACTGGGAGTGCAACATCAAAGATTCCAAAAAGCGAGTATGCTATATCTTCCTCGCGCGTCGTTTGTCGTCCGGACGCCAGATATAGCTTCTCACGAGCTCTGTCAAAGCCTGGTTTGAGGACGGTCAATTGCTGTGCCGTAGCATTGGTTGCCCTTTCCATCTCCGAGAGGACATCAGATGACTCCTTGTGGTTGAATATTTCAAGGCTGAGGTACGGCTTCCAGTCCTCGGTGTAGAATTGAACGACCTCGGAAGCGACATATTCTTGGTATGTCCATCCCCGAGAATTCCACCTGCTTTTCCAGATACAACCAGCTTCCAGCGAATCCGACCAGATGCCAAGGAGGTAGATGATCGTGAGAGATGAATGACGATACCACCTAAACATGGCGACGATGGATTCTCGCTGGACTTCCTGGTCGCGCTGATTGATACAACACGTGTCGGTCCAAGCCCACTTGAACTGCAGGGCGACGACAAGCTTGCAGAAATTCCGTAGTTTGTCAAAGGTCGCAGACAACGGTAGATTATAAACCGACTCGCTTTCGACTTGCTGGAATGTGGGTTCCCCAACTTGGTGTTGCCACGTGTGCGAAAACATCACATATCGATAAAACTTTTTCACCTCTTTCTGAATGCGAGAATGGTCGAGGGTCGTCGTCATCGACGAACGGAGCTCGTCATAGACTGGTAGTTTCTCGAAAGCGGCTGCCTGCTGCGACTTGTCGTACAGACAACCGGTGTCGGTATCGATAAGCACCGTCGGCAAGTGGCGGATCGCCTTTTCGACCTCCTCTTGAATCGCAGAAGTCGCGTCGACGTACTGACGACGAAGGTCTATTTCCAACATTTCAAGAGAGCTAAATGCAGAGAGAGGGAAAACTTACCACATATTTTTGGATCGCATGATTGCTCGAAAATCGACAACATCGCCTTGAATGACTCGAACGCCTCGCTATAGCGACCCATACTATTCAAGGCGGCATACTTTTCTTTGTATCCTTCATGTGATTGCGGGTCGAGGTCGGTGAGCTGATGACATGGATCAGCAAGGTGTTTGACATGGCAGGCAGTCTGATTCAAACCGCATTGCCGCGCTTAAGATGGACTTCGTTCAGGTTTGTCGGGCAGAGGGGTATCGCTTCAGAATAACATCGGATCGCCTCGCCATTCTTCTTGCAGCCCTGTGCGGCCTCACCGAGCTCCACCAGTTTCTTGGCGCAGCGCCCTCGAAAGTCTGGGTAGAGTGATAAATTAGTTTTATTTACGCTGCCACCGAAGCCACCTACCACGCTCCCACTGCGTTCGCTGGTCGCTGGTGCCGGTACATTGAAGGTGCATCCGTCCAAGAGTCTCTACCGCCTCCGAAAACCTACCAACTTTTTCGAGATTGTTGCAAACGGCGCGGTAAACGGCGAATTTCGACGCTTTGAACTAATCGCAGGATAAATATCCGGATTTAAGTGGTCGCGGCGAATATACCTTGACATCAGCATGTAATACTTCAAGCGGAGAGGTGTTAAGTAACGCCGCGCCCGCCCATTTTGCCAGTAGAGTATCTGGAATCGATGATCCGAGTGATAGTGCAGTAGCGTATGCTGCAACTGCCTTCTCCAGTTTTCCAGCATTTGACGCGTCATCACCAAAAATTTCCAGCCTCTGGATACATTTTGTCATAGATTCTGAGTCGCTATGCACATCTTCGTACACTTTGTGTGATGATGGGTTGAGTGCGATTAGCTGATAGCATAATCAGCAAGGTGTGTTTGACATGACAGGTAATCAGATCCAAACCTGCTCAAGGATTTCGTCGAGGTTTCTCGGGCCGAGTGATATCGCGTCCAAATAATATCGGATCGCCTCGTCATGCTTCATGCTGTCTCGTGCTGTCTCGCCGAGCTTCACCAGTTCCTCAGTGCAGCGTTCTCGAAAGCCTGAGCGAGAAGATAACACAGTTTTATCGACGATTACATCGAGGATTCAAAGTGACCTACCATGCTCCCACTGTATTCGCTCGTCGCAGGTGTCAGTATCCAGTAGGTCATTTTGCATCTTCCGGAGAGTCTTTACCACCTCCGAGATGCGCCCGTTCACTTCGAGGTATCGGCATCTGGCACGGTAACCAGCGAATCCCGACTAAGCGAAGAGTGAATATCCGTATTCAAGCGGTCGCGACAAGCATACCTTAACACCAGCCTGCCTCACATACGTGGACCCCGAGAAAACGAGCATCTCCGCCAACTTGTCAGCATCATCTCGAAGGAGCCCACACTCTTTTTCCAACCGACACGAAATATCTTTCTTCAAGGCAGGTTTCTGACTCCGACTCATGCCAAACAGAAAAAATTCCAGCCCGCCAATTGCGCGACGTTTTTCCTGGAGGTAGGAAGTGTGGGAATTACCCAGAGCAGAGGATAACATCATTTGAAGAGCCTTCTTCGATTCGGCCCGTTTTCGTGCGTACAACTGCACGTCGCTCTGGACTGCAGTGACGCACGCATGCGCGACAGAGTGAATGCCATAGTATCCGTCAAGCATCGCTTCGTTCCTGGTCCACCAGTCCTCCATACTGTCCTCCTGCTCCAGGTTCGTCACGACAATTGCAACGGGTACCTGACAACCACAGAGAAACTCAAAGAACAAGCAGTGGTTTTGCTGCGTTGTGACGGTGATCCTTCCCCCGTGGATGCAAAAAACAAGGAGATCAACGCCGCCAGTTTTGTGCAGGAATTGGATGAGGTTGTGAGCCCTCGTGATGGCGCTAAAGAACGAGTTGACACCGATCTCTGACTCTTGGAGACCGACCATGTCAAAGAGGTTGACATCTGTCGGCCCTGGGAAGGCAAACGAGTACGCTTGCGCATCGAGCGTGCAGGCCTCTAGTTTCGAAGAAATCATCGCGATCTCGCATCCCGCCAATAGGTTGACAAGGGAGCTTTTTCCGGCACCCGTTTGCCCAAAGAGGATAACGTTCTTCGACCGGTGGTCGACATTCACTGTGCGGTCTGACACAGTGCGGAGAACTCCATGTTAGTGATGTTGCCCAAAATTCGGCCGGCGTACTAACTGGGGATTGCGCCTCTAAATTCAAAATCAAGATCACGAGCTCTTTCTCCCTGTGTCGAACCTAGCATTTCAAGACACGGAGATCATGAATGGCGCGAAGGGATCATACGACCGATCCGCTTGCCTCTGGTGGGTCTAAACTCGTACTGAGGGGGTGCTTCGCCTGACGCCATACGTCCAATTGAATCGCTAGAGGATCAAAGTTGTCGGTTTAACGTCTGAGTTATGCGGGTGAAGACAGGCACAGGATGGGGAAAGGCATTCGTAAATTTGGGTTTATTTTTCCAGGTCAAGCCCCATAAGTATAACTGTCATGCCAGGGTTGTGCCAGGGGGCGGATTCAGACCGTCTGCGGTGTGCTCTAGCACGCGGTGCGTCAACTGTTGACTCAGATCCCAGATGCCGCACACGTCGAGCTGGCATGACCCTGGAGGGCCTAGGGTTCCAATCTCCTCGCGATCAGGAATCTTGAAATGAATGTGCTGGCATCGAGCATGTCACTCGCAATCATGATTCATGCATTCATGTTGGGCATGCGTGTATAATAACGTCAGCATGTTGAAAGCGACGCTGCCACGTTTGTTCAGATTCTTTGAGCTTCCATCCATGTTTGTAGTGGTTCTATCATCTCGATGACCGTGTTCTCTCCACAAACGACTTCACGAAAATGACCATCACGGAAGTCATGGGTTCCCTGAGAGTGATATATCATGAACGGTGGGTGACTTGAGATCCCCGTCGATACCTCCGGCCGTGGCCACATTGGTTCCGATACTTGCAACCAGTCCAGACTACACATGGTTCTGGGTTTCCCCTCGGTCGCAGCGTGCACGCCACTCAGAGCAGGTGCGCTGCTGATCTGAGATCAACGTTGTGGGTCGTGGTTTCACTCGCCTCATGTGATGTAGGACCTCACGGTAGTCACCACGTTCTAACTTCTCGGCGTTTGGACTGAGATGTACCTTTGGCTGGTGCCGGTAATCGGGGAGCAATAGGCAGGAAGACGGCATGGTAGAGAACCGTCAGGTTGGCCTGAGGGTGGGCCGAGGGCTGCCAGTGGGAAGCGGTGAGGAGCGGGGAACAGGAGGGTCGCTGGCGGTAAATGAGGCCGATTAGCAGGGCACCGCCTCCAACTTGAACGCGACCACCATCTATGACGATGACGGCGGTGCCTTGGGGATGACCGTAGCGGCAACAACTCCTTCCACGCTGTCGCCAGCACCCACCATAGTGGATTCCCCGTCAGATCGACAGTGCACTTGACTATTTATGAAGATGCCGTTTCAGACGAGAAGTCCGTACAGCGTGTATATAGGCTGACGTGACTCAAGGACCAAGGTTGTTGGTTCGGCTTCCAAGACGGACGGAGATGATGTTCTTGTTCAGCCTATCGGAGCGGTTGTACAAGTAGCATGCTCACATTACATGGGGTCTGTCTCCCTAGCTACCATCATCCATGTGTCTCCGTCGGTCGGAATACAGACATGAAAAGCATAAAAATCGAGGCTGGGCACCCAGCAGTATGCAGACCGAAAGCGAAACATACACAAGGAACTCAGGTAGCGCGTCTTATGGATCACAGATCGTCCACCCATGGTCGTCCCTTCTAAGACCATCGTTCGCACCAGTTCGAGAACTACGTGTGGTCGGCATGAATGACTCGCTCCTCGCTGTATTCTTGTATCGATTTCGCTTTGACGTTCTCCAAGAGCCTTGCCTGCTCTACGTCTTCCTGCAAATGACGCGGAAAGTGGGGTCCCATTGCACGACACCTTGTACTACCCGATGACCGGCGTTCCCGTACGTGTATCGTCGCACGTCGACCAAACGACGAACACTCTGAGCGGGGTGATGCTGAAGCGGCGTCGTTTTCAGAGAAAGTTGATGCGGTCCTACATCATCGTCAGGACTCTGGGATATTGGAGACCAAACGAAGTACATTCCGCTATTTTTGGGTGAGAGATCAATATATATCAAGCACACGACGCAGCAGAATTGACGACAGATGACACGATAAACGTCCAGTCTTCGAACATGACTCTTGCAGGAACTCTGAGGGCCGGGTGAACGGACACGTCACTACGACCACCTGACACTTACCGTCGTTCGCTGGTCTGCAAAGACAACAAGACAATCAGGAAACGGTAGAGAAGGC
>JBBPMC010000430.1:0-23133 GCA_038090115.1 Strobilomyces echinocephalus | reverse complement strand
TTTGGTCAGCAAACCATGAAAGGGGTTTTTGACCAAGGCAAGAGGATGGAAGTCCATGGCGCAAACGATCTGGTTCTGCAGAAATGGCTCTGACAAGATCGGAGTATGTATTCTGGCCATAGGCCAACGGATCAGCCTGCCGTTTCCATGAGTTAAGTGCATCCTGACGGGCTTTGGCCTGTGTTCGTCGTCCAAAATCCTCACTATTGAGGCTCCGCTGTATTTCCTCCTGAACTCCTTGCGTCACAAGATTGATGACATCCTGGACGTAGACCTTGCACGATTTCTCCAACATGTAAAGAATTGGTCAATGGCGAGGAGGTAAACCAGGATGGTAACCGTCTGGGACGTTTTGTAACATATGCTGAATGGTGAAGAATGCCTCATAGCTCTAAAATTAAACACGTTATGTATGGTAAAGCTTGAGTATTTATGAAGGAACTTACGAAAAAGTGATCTATACCGTAGTTGGTGATTTGTGATTTTTTACTGGACATAAGTGGCTCGTTGTTTCGCATAGGCCAGTCCACACGGCGAATGTCTACCTCGTTGAAGAATGACACGATGACAATATCTGAAATGGAAGGCAAGCCATCATGTAGCAGACCTAAGGATAGCCATAAGGGGTCCATCACCCCTTTCGTTAGAACCCTAGCATTTCCTGTATGCAAATAGTTCAAAGTCCTTTCTAGTGCTGCGGTGAGCTCAATCCAATAAGGACTAATGGGTGCAAGCCGCTCCAAATGTACGTGATGCTTGTTCCATATGTTGCGGAGCAAAGAACAAACGGCAAAGCTTGTCCATTCAAAGACTTGAGGCCAAATCTGCGAAAATAATTTGAGATTTTGAATGCAGAAAATAAAAAAAATCCATACCTTAGGTTTGAATATGACGAGGTGATCTTTCACTTCTTCAAGTACATGGGCATGAGACCAGATATCGGTGAGTGGCCTTACAATATCGTTAAAGATGGCTCTACAACGCTGTTATACTCTGTCCATTGAGAATGAAGACAAAACTCTGCTTACCGTCCATTTCGATGCCTTCCAGGAATACGACGTAAAGCAATACGATAGACATTCTCAATCCGTGTCGAGGTGTCAAGATTTGGAACAGAAATTTTATCATGGTAGCGGTCAAAGGGAAGCCATTGGTCGCATTCAGTGTAGAAATCCTGAGCTTTATTCTTGCTGGCATTAGTGGAATGATGAGATCCAGCAAACGTTGCCGTGATGCGACCTAGCTGAACTTCGTGATGTCGTCCTTGACTTCGAACCCGGTGGGATAATAAGTTGTACCCTTGACATGCAATCCCCTCTATCAGTGGACCATAACCGAAGAGAAGACTAGCTTCAACATCTTCTTCATCCTCCTCATCACCTTGGTGAAATGCATCGCCCAGTTGCCTATTTAATGCCCTCAGCTTCCTCGTAAATGGAGCCATGAGGCCATTTGCTTGAAAATGCCCAACAGTCTTCAGCCCTGCCATAGGATATACATAGTGAGATGTCACCGTCTGCTCATCCTCAGCCAGATCATATCCATCTACCGGCCGAAATAATTCATGGATACGTTGAAGATTGAAGACCATTCCGTTATATGTGGAATCTTCCTCAATTATTGCGTCTTTTCGTGGTATTCGCATCCCTTCATCATCAAAGATGTTTCTTTCACGACCTTGATCATCATGAAGTGGGTATTCATCTAGGTTGACAGGACGTCTTTCTCCACGGTGAGGGGAGTCAAAAATGAGGTCACCGTGCTCATGGTGGATGACATCATTTGATATCGGTATCCATTGCTGGACAGGAATCGATCTAAGTGAAGAGATTAGTCATAATAATTTGCTTGAGATAGGACTCACTGGATATGTGTGGCCAATGCAAAAGTTAGAGAGCGCATGTGAGTATAATTGTGTATACGGTGCCAGTGATTTGGTTCTTCTTCTGGATCATGCAAATTCTGACATACTTGCTGATTTTGGCCGTATCTCACTGCAATAGCAAGAGGAACACTATCACGGAGGAATGAGCAGTCCTGCCAACCATTCACGCCACTGGTAGTGGCACTATGGACCCAGTCATCCCAGTTGTCCTCCAGATCCTCGTGAAGCCTTTGAACATCACGTCGTAGCATGGCATGAATTCGCCTATCAGTTGGTGGTCTTCCCCTAATTGATGTATGTCAGCAAAACACATCAGCATACACAAACTCATTTCCGACAAGGTCAGAAATGCAGAATTTGGCAAAACAGTATAGACTATGTCCATCTCAGTATGACTTATGCATGGGCGCAAATCCGAATGATGCGCAAGTGCGTCTTGTCTTATAAAAGTAAACTTGACGATACACTTACAGAATATTTGTCATCCTATGCAGCGTGGTCAAGGACAGGGGGTGGAACCCTGCTTTGGTGATGATATCGCGGAATCCTTCTTGCTGCAAGAAATACGATAGGAAAATAACAACTTGACAGTAGTGTTCATCAGATAGTCGTGTGTCCATTCCTTCATCAGGTTCCGTGCGGGTTTCTTCCTCAGCGTCGATGGAATCTTCATTAGTAAAGGCCCGAGGTGCCATAGCCAGCCATATTTCCTCTTGAAGATAGGTTCCGAGGTAAAGCATTCGGCCTGCAGGATTGAACTCTAGATCGGCATATCGTGCCTGCCAACGCTTCTGACGGTGATGAAGATCCAGTTGAAATGAATAACTCGGATCGCCTCGGCTAGTTGGAAGAAGAACGTGGAGGCCTTTGCGAGCGGGAATGAGGAGATAATAGTCTAAGAAGTGGTCACGAGCACCCCAAGCCAGGTCTGGGTGGTCCTTCTTGAACAGGAACTCAGAGTCAATTTCAACATTGTGTCGGTTTCGAAAGCGTTGTAAGGAAGTTTTTGTCTTTTTCCCGTTGAAATCGGCACGAAGAGTGGAGAGCTTGATCTTCTGTGGCTTATGTTCATGAAAGTTTGCAACCATGGTGCCGTGGCGGGTGGTGCAACCCAACGCTATAATCTTCTCAACGTCCTCTTGTTGTACTCCATCCTCAGCGTGTAGCTCCTCAGGAATTTCTCCAACAATGAATTGATTGGTGTTTCTTAGAATTTTTAGGTATCTGAATAGGTATCACCAATCGTCTCACTCACTCCATGTGTTATCGAGGTTTCAGAAGGGACTCGCAGTGTTTCACTGTAGTGGGAGAAGATTTTCGGGTGCCGAGACTTTGTTTTCTGCTGTTGCCGATTCAATTGCTCCATAACCGACGCTTGCTGCTGTTCTCCCCACTCCTTTCACGTTGCATTCAAACTGGAACAACTGGAACAAGCTCAATATACTGCAGCAGTCTCCCGTCTGTCCACTGTCCAAGGCGACCACGCAAGTTCATTCTAGACGGCTCACACTTGCCGGCACCCGACAGACGGTAAATACGCTAGGCCAACTGTTATTTTTGACACCGCGCCCAGTAATGCTATTCATCCACTATTGACCAGTTGATGCAAGTAGAGGACCTACTTTCAATTTGCTTGTCAACTGCGCAAACGAGAATGAGATAGAGCAAATGGCGGTTTCAGCAGTATGAACTGGTACCCTGCATTCAATTTGGTAGGCGGGAAAGTACTGGGCATTCCCTGGTGCAGAACGCGAAGATCAGGCACCCTGTCAGACAAAGGTGGCCAACAGGTCATTAAAAAAAGAAATGAAAGCTGATCGGCCTGCTTCATTTCCTTTTTGAGACGACGTTGAGAGGGATCGGAAAAGGAAATGAGAATAGGTCCCCAAATTTTTTGGATGACTTTGGGTGAAGTCTACATGACCAGACCATGACATGGCCCCTGAATGGCAATGGGGTTAGTAAATACATTGACGGATGCTGACAGTGACAAAGAGTCCAGGTAGAGGGGAGATATGAGCAGGGAAATGGGAAGGTAAGAAGACCAAAGGCAGGAGGACGAGAAAGGTCTCACGATCGAAATGAAAGAGCTTGATGAAGACACCACAGGAACGATAAGCCTCGAGCATCAATCCCCTTGGTATTAAATCAGGGTGAGTCAGCATGAGCGTGGGTGAATATTGAACTGAGCACACCGTTTCTGCATCAGAAAGTGGATCATCCCATCTTGTGAGGCGAGCCCATACAAGAGCTTGACTTGCGATGATTTTGGATGGAAGAGGCGGGTGAGCTTTCTTAAGTTCACCCGTGAATACGATGACGGTGTTGGTCAGGTCGTCCAACTGGATAGGGTCAGGCAGGAGCACTGGACACGGGACAGACGGACCTCGACTTCTTGAGCTTGGGACACCATCACGAGCAGCCCTGCAGGTGGGCGCATGACCTCGACCTCCTTGGTGATGATGGTAGCATTGGAGATGACGAACAATCAACCGAGGTGATTGACCTGGAGTCTTTACGACATTGGATCCGATATCAGCGAAGCTTTGAGACCATCGTGGACTTCGGGCCCGAGCTGGGCCGAAGCTGGTCCGGACGAGATCTGGTAGCTCTACAACGGCCTGGATATTGCAGAGGCCTTGGAGGTGCTAAAAATACGAGTGAGTCAGGGGTGAGGCAGTTCGTCGACATCGCACCATGTAGCCTTCCTTGCTGGACGTTGTAGCTTTGGGGACCTTCAGCAACATTGTGGTTGACCACTTGAAGGTCACCTGGTATGCTCCCTTGTGAGAATCACTGACACCGGCGACAAACCCGTGCTCAAATGTAGGTACTCAGATCGACACGTTCATCAACCGCGAACATCCCGTGTCATGGCTGAACACGCTCAACGCGTCATGTGTAAGAGCTGTTGCCGACAAAGTAGCTGACCCGGTCCGCCACGGTTTGGATGTTGAAACAGTCCCTGGCCCGTTTCGCGGTCGTGATGCTGCCAAGATCGTCAGTTGCCTCACCCGATTCGGCGAGCTGCTGGATCATCGTGAGGTCATCCAGAATGAAGCGGCGAGAGAATAAGATAGCAGTTGTATGCTCAGGATTGGAAGTGGAGAAGGCGTCGGTGAGGGAAATGCGGATGTCGGAGCAAAGGCAGGAACGATAAGTGAGGTCCTTGGAAAGTTTGTCGATGCGGGATTCTTCTTCGGCGTCGACACCGGGCCATCACGGGTACAGTGCTGGCAGTCAAGTTTGCACGCTCCAGACCCAGTAATGACACATTCAGAGGCGGAGGGTGGTGGGTGCGCTGAAACGGGCGAGGATGCTAGCGCTGCCAGACAGACGAGCCACGGCTCGAGCCGTTCTAGATTAGGAAAGCTGGGGACTCTTGCATCGAGTCACGCTCGGATGACTAAGCTATTACTAAGCTACATAGACATAGGAGGTACAGGAAGTCGCGGCTGCTCTATCTGGCGTCTTGAGTTCGACTCCAGCCACGGCCTTCCACTTCATCCAAAACAAGAAGTGGTGACCACTCACTAAAAGTCCCCAGACATTCTAATTTATAACGGCTCGAGACTAGGGTGGAGGCGTGAGAACAAGAATCGCCGCCGCTGCTCTTCGGACTAGAGACGTGATAATTCCAATTCCAGAGTTCTTTATCTCGCCGTTACTTTACTTGTGTAATAGTACAACAACCGAACGACGTCTCAATGAATTCCGACTTGCAACTCCTAAGTCACATCGAGGTCCCTGTGTTACTAGTAAGCGTCCCTGTTAGATGTTCAGAAAACGCAGACGTGACCTATGATTCTAATGAGCCGTCGGATAACTCAGAGTTTCGCGTGAACATACGGTTGCTGCCGCATATCGGTAATCATTAAATTCCCATCTGAACCGCACAAGGCTGGAATCCGTGAGACTGAGCGAGATCGCGGCGAAGCTCCTCGATCGTTTCGTTACGATTTCGCCATCTAATGGACACATCATCAACGAAGCGCAGACGAGAGCAGCAAGGAACGAAAGTAGCGACTTGTTTTGCTCCTCTGCTGTGTGTTGAATTGCGGAGTTCTTTGATAATTCTTTTGAGGTGTATTTCTGGCTCCGGGCCATCGTGTGCCTAAGAGAAAACAGTTGGCCATTGAGTCAGAACGAACCCAAGTTTACTCACATAGGGACGGGGAAACAGGTTGCATATGGAGTCCCCGGCAGCCGCAAGGTCCGAAATGGCCAGACAGGGGGCGAGTGCTCAGCAACTGAGCTGCACAGGGGACCCGATTTGCTGATGTGTAGTCATGTCCCATAACAAGGATGTTGTTGACGCACTCTTTGATGGTGGCCAGATCAGAACCGCTAGAGAAAAGCTTGCTCTGTCCAGTAGCATTTGCTTGACCAATCCTGACAATGCGCTTGACTTGGGTGAGAGCGTTTGACGTGAGGGTGTAAGAGGAAATATAGGACACCACCGTATGCGGGATTGTAATGGACGTGTTGTCTGGAGAACGCTGTGACAGCACGTGGAGGTCCGAGCCGCGACTTCGCTAGTAGTGTTGCCGCCGAAGTGAAGGCACGGCACTTCGAAGTTACAGCGGTGTGCGATGGTAATGAGACCGCGGGAAATTCTGAGGCGCGGCATGGCAGTCAGATGAAAATGGTATCTAGGTCGTGTAGGCGCGTACACGTTATTACCTATCGTACGCTACGATGGTCAATCGGGCGATCAGCGAGGACCTCAAAGAGCATGCACTTACCATTTGGAACGAAGGCTGGGACGTTGAAGACATCTGCTACGCGCTGGGAGTCTCAAGAAGGAGTTGTTACCGCTGGCAGAAGATCTTTGAAGAACACGGTAAGGTCAATCGCCCGCCATCACCGCTCATTGGAGGTACACGGAAAATCACTCGGGCGATTCTCAATGCCATCGTCGAGCTTTATTCTGATGATTCCGATCTCTTTCTCGACGAGGTCTGCACTTGGCTTTCAGTCGAACAACATCTTGATCTCGACATTGGCACTCTCCCGAGAACTCAAGAAGGCTGGACTTACTCGAAAGATGCTTCAAAAAATAGCTGCTGAGCAAGACGAGATTCAACGTGAAGAGTTCAGGCAGATGCTTCGTACGGACTTCAGCGGCGATGGATCCGAGTTCATTGTCATCGACGAAACTAGCAAAAACGAAACGTACATATGCACGGCGCTTTGGCAGGGCTTCACGGGTCCAGTGAGCACAACTCCGCGATGTCTTTGTCTGAGGCACCCGATACTCCTTGTGCACCGCCCTGACTACCGACGGATATCTCGCCGCCCGAGCCATAGAAGGCTCATATGATGCAGACGAGTTCTATGATTTATTGTGGAGGATATTGTGAGCTTCTTGTTGCTGTCTTCCACTCTATTCTCTAGCTTCTGCACGTGAACCCATTTCCTCAGCGACACTCAGTTCTGGTGCTCGACGACTACTGGATCCACCATAATCCAGTCTCGATTGAAGCTGTCGAAACTGCAGGTATGTTTTGCTCAAGCTCGTGTCAGCTCAGACTTGTTTGATTGTACAGGATGTCTTATGCTTTTTCTCCCTCTGATCTCACACCAATCGAAGAGTCTTTCAGTATGCGTATGTGGTCGTTCCAGTGGCGCATATAAACACTCATTTCCTGCGTTCTCAGTCAAGGCTTATTATCTCCGTCGTCATGGCTATCAGCTCCGACTGGAAGGTGACCCAGTTTACGCGCTGATGGCAGCTACAGTATGTATTACGCACGAGAAAGCGCACGGATGGTTCAAAAACGCAGGGTACATCATTACGAACTAATTGTAGGCTCGGAACGTCAATGTATGCTATGGAATGCGACCAATTTGGATGCGAGAGACGATGAGCAGTACTACAAATGTGAGAAGGAGAGACTCGCGACCCGCGGACAAGCTCGCGCGAGTCCTCCCCGTGATCCAAGCGATCCGCGTGAGCCCCACCGATGCCCTCCGCCGCGCCCTCATCTCCATCGACGTCTTCCGACAGGACATCGCCATCCACGCCGTGCGCGCGGGTGCGAACTGCATCAACGACGTGTACGCGTTCACGGGCCCGAGGTACCCGCTCGACGGTGCGTCGACGGAGCACTTGGTCAAGCATCGCGGGGCAGGAGTTGGGCATCCAGGTCGTGTTGATGCATTTGCGTGGAGGCGCGGGGGAAAACAAAGGTTATGTGGGTTACGAGTGCGGGCGCGGGGCTGGTGGAGGCGGTGCGAACTAAGGGCGCAAGGTCGACGTGATTGTGCGTGGACCGAACCGGGTGAGGTGATGGCTCGTCCTCTTTGATCCTGAGATCGGGTTCAGCAAGCCGGTGGAGGGACAGCTGGTGCTCATGCGCAATCTAGGGCGGGTAACAGCATGTGACGAAGACGAGGGCAAGGAAGGTGGGCGAGGCGGGAACCCGTTGGGGGGGTACCCGCTGCTGGTGGGGACGTCGCAGGTGAGAAGGGATGCACTTTGGCGAAGGATGTCGTGGCCGAAGGGACCCTTCCTGACGAAAGACATGGCCGTTGACGTCTTGCCACCTCGCGACGCCAGCTTCCTTTCGAGCCTTTTCTGATAGACCTGCACATGAACAGTGAACTTTCGTAGCTTTTTTTCCGGCTCACCGTCGTCTGGTGGATTCTTTGTGCTGCCCCATTTGTCTTGCGTTTCTTCAAGGGAGGCTTATCATCAGCTGCAACGGGATCGTCAATTTGGCTTCAACAAGACCTTCTTAGCTTGAAAGGATGAAGGAGAATGGCATACGAAGCGAATCTCCGACGCTGGAGCTAGAAATTGTGCTCGGATGGGGCTACCAGGGCAAGAGTTGCCCACAAGATTCAGCTACCAACGTACCAGCAATAAAAAAGGGTCCGATGTCAGAAATTACATACCTCATCCTCCATCCTCGTTGTCTAGCTCAGACAGCAGGCTCATAGCACTGGGGTCTTCCGAGTCTGTATTCGGCGTGGCCACTCTTTTCGACTTCGCAATAGGCAGTTTGATTCACAGCTTCTGGGTCGCCCTACTGCCCTGGCCGTCCGTGACCATCTTTTCGGGCTTGTTCTTTGCCTTGGCCTTCACCATTTCCGTGCTGATGACCGCGATTGATAACGAATAAGGTACGACGGGTTACTGACACTGACTACCAATTACCGCCATGCCGCGCCGCGCCTCGAATTTCCCGCGGTCTCATATCGCACACCGCTGTAAGCGTCAGTCGTGATTTGTAAGAGTCTCTTTCGCGTGTTCCCACGCCCATTGCTACATGGATTGTTAACCCGCTGCGAAGGTCTTCTTTTGTTGCTTGCAAACTGCACACTCCTCCACTGGTAACCAGCAACGAAGAAACACGAAAACGCGAGTTCTGCGAAAGGAAAGAAACGTGGAGACACAGCCAGGCTCGATCTGGTACGTCTCGCCCGTGCACCACCTCGACGAACTGACGCGACCCGCGCGAAACGCAGTCAAACGCACTGAACGAACTAGTCGTGCATTGGCCTCGACCCGAAGCAGGGCTCCGTCCTTCCAGACAAGGGCTTTACGCTCCCCCCGCTTCGAGGCGCCGTATCAACGGCCGGCGTGGATGAAGTACCGCAAGGCAAAAGCCGCGCGCATCGAACAGCGTGACGCCGCGTCGCAAGCCGAAACTGAGGAGGACGCTCTGTGACACGCGCAGCTCCGTCGTCTCCGCACCTAGATCGAGGAAAGTCTCCTCCAAGAAGACGACACGGACGCGGCCGACGCCGAACTCTCGTAGCAACGCTGGGAAGACCTCACGTCCGCCAACGCCTTGGCGGACGTGGCCAAGTTATATTGCGGCATTGTCATCAACAAGGCGATCCGTGAGGATTTTATGACGTCCTCGAGAGAGGCGATTCGTGCAGACATTCAGGACGACCTCGCGTACTGCGCCGACGACGTCTACGTGACGCATCAGGTCTTCGCGAAGGTCCTTCCAGCGTTCCTCGAACGGTGCCGGAGCTCAGTATCGTTCGCTCGTATCCTTACCATGGGCACGAGTTTCTTGACAGTCAACGAATCCTGGGGGGGTGCTTGCGCAACGTGGAGAACACGTATCACAAACTTGAGGGCAAGGTCAGACAACACCTGGTGGATCTTGCAGAGGAAGCAAAGGAAACGATGCAGAACGGCTCCTGGACGGACAACCCTTGGCTCTCCCAGCTCGATTGGGCCCCTAAAGTCGCAAAGAAATCCAGAGGCATACACGAAGGAGATGTACGTCGTGTCCTCTGTGAAGTTCCTCTAGTACTCATTGTTACAGAGTCCACGACCAGTTTCACCACAAAAGGCGTCCGTCGACAAACAGCCTGCGTGGCTACGTGACCTGCTAAAGGGTGGCGTCTTCGGTGCTGGCAGCGTTAATCGACTGCTCCCGATTCTTCTCAAGTTGTCCTTCGATGGCTCTACGGTACACAACGGAGGAAAAGTGGTACTTCATCCGAGATGGCGAGGTCGTACGGCTGCACAGTGGGAGCGGGAAAAAAGTCTTGACGGTTCTCGGGCCCACCCATGGCGTTCCGTACCTAACGCCGGGCCGACTGGTCGCGCCAGACGTACCACGCCCGAAGTGGAAGCCCGCATCATCAACCTAGCAAAATCTATTGCAAACGAGGGGTCACTCGACGGTGATCCTTGGTTACTTCAACTCGATTGGAAACTCGTCGCCGGCTCCCGTATAAGCTCTGCCCGGCCATCCGCTCCCCAAACCCCAAGGTGCAAGTCGTCTGGCCGAAGTGGTATTGGGACCCGAAGAAAGACCTTCCGCCTGGCGTCACCGTACGGAATCGCATTTCCCGATCCTCCTCCGCCTGTCCTGGATGGGCCATCCTCTCTTTTACTCCAGGGAGCATGGGTGGACGTTTAGGGTCCCCAGCACCGTGAAATTCGCCACGCGTGCGCGGCTGCTCGTATTTTCGAACCCTGCCGACGAGGCCTTGCGCCAGATGTCTCTCGAAGAGAGCAAAAATCCCTTCATCTTCTACAAACTTCCTCACAAGGACGGTGAAAGCGCCAACGTCGGCAGTCCGCTCTTCAAGACGTTCACGAAATACGCTCAGGACGGCACCTTGATGAGTCCCAGAGACGATGCCCGGGACGGGCTGGACATGAACGCTCAATGCAGCTACTAGATCAGCGCCCGAGACAGGATATTGAACCAGATGGTCATGTGGCAGGACGAGCGACACGACATGCGGATCACGCCTTTGTCGGAGCACACGTGGGGCATGATCATTCCGCAAGTCATCACGATGGGCACCGTCACGCGTCGCGCGATCGAGAAGATGTGGTTGGCGGCGAGCAACGCGAAGAAGAACCGCGTCGGATCGGAGCTCAAGGTGATGGTTCGCGTGCCGCCGGGGTATGCCATCGTGGGGGCCGATGTCGACTCGGAGGAGCTCTGGATATCGAGTTGCATGGGCAACACCCAGTTTGGTCTGCACGGAGCAACTGCGATTGGGTGGATGACGCTTGAAGGGACCAAGGCTGCAGGGACAGACTTGCATTCCAAGACGGCGAGCATTCTGGGGATCTCATGCGACCAGGCCAAAATGTTCAAATACCTGCGCATCTACGGGGCGGGTATGAAACACGCCGTGCTGTTGCTCTTGCAGTCCAATGCAGCGATGCAACCCGAGGAAGCCAAGAAGCTGGCCAAGAACCTGTATGCGTCGACCAGGGGCAAGAATACCCACCGACAAGACCTCTTTGGACGCAAGTTTTGGTCCGGCGGGACGCAGAATTTCGTGTTCAACAAGTTGGAGATCGCGCTGTCGGACCGGCCGCAGACGCTGGCGTTGGGATGCGAGATCACCGCCGCGCTCTCCAAAGACAACCTGCCTGCCGAGTTCGGGGCGGACTACATGACCTCGCGGATCAACTGGGTCGTGCAATCGTCCGGGGTGCACTACCTCCATCTCTTGCTCGTCGCGAAGGACCACCTGACGCGGACGTACGACATCGGCGCGCGTTTCCTGCTGTCAGTGCACGACGAACTCCGGTACCTCGTCTCCGAAGCGGATAAGGACTGCGCCGGGCTGGCGCTGCAGATCGTGAACCTGTGGACGCGGCGTCTGTTCGCGTTCAAGCTGGTTCGCAAGGCGTGGCCTTCTTTTCAGCGGTGGACGTGGATCGGGCGTTGAGGAAGGAGGTAGACGTGATGTGCGAGACGCCGTCTCATCCGTGGGCGATCCCGCCTGGGGAGAGTCTGGACATCATGAAGGCATTCGAGCGCACGGGCTGGACGGATGGTCGATGGAGGGCGGGACCGCGGAGGCGGAGGCGGTGGTACAGGGACATCGACGACCGGATCGGTTGGTGCATAGGGTCAGGAGCGCTGCATTTCTGCGGGCGCAGGCGACGAACGAGTTTGCGGAGGTCAGACACCTTGCGAGGCAGGCGCGGGAGGGACCATGGACACGTTTGGAGGAACCGGGAGGAACTTGGCAGGAGAGGCGACGAGGTCGCCGTGCGCAGGGGAAGGTAGACGTAGATCGGGGCGCGTGGATAGCCATGCAGGAGGTGATGAATGGTGGGAGGCGAGCCGACATTGAATTTGATGTCGAGTAACTTTTACCACCACCTAGGATTTGAACGTCCTTCGATTGAGTTGTGGTATTCTCTCGTCGTGCACATCTAATTAGCTGGGTCTGTGTGTTCCTCGTCCATGTCAGATCCACGGTTCTCCAGCCTCAATTAACCCTCCGCCGCCCCAAAAACATCGCTCCAAAGTTGTCCTCAACGACCATTTCAAAGACCTACTAGACTCGAAAAAACGCACACACAACGACAGCGCGCAGGTGCGTGAGTGCCCCACGATCCATCGACTCGCGCTGACCCACGGATAGCCCGCGTCGACAAGTATGGTCGCAGGGTGGAGAAGACACGGGAACGAGACGATCTGGGCGGTGCTCATGGAGTCTTCAGACGAAGACGAAGCAGACGAAGAGGAGGGGGAGGTCGACCTCGACGAAACCACCCTCGCGACGCTCGACACGCAGGTTGGCGGTTGTCAATCTCGGCTGGGACCACATGCGTGCCGTGCACCTGTTCAAGATCGCATCGTCCCTCCGTCAACCTCGCTCGCGCGCTCTTACTCCGCGCCAAGGGGAGGCTTGCTGCGGGTTACCGCACGTCCGCTCAACAAGGCAAGCAATTTCGTTCGGGTATGTCTGTCCACGATGGCGTCTAAAACAACATCGGCAGATCTTCATTCCGTGTTGACGGTGGATCCTGAAAACCAGGACGTCAAGGCGATCATCCAGCCACAACATCTCCGCCCTGAGATGGTGGGTCCGTCGTGGCCGACGTTTCTGACGTTCCGTTTACCGCCGACCCCGTATGTAGCTTCTCAGAGAGCCAGATCGCCCGCCTCGCTTCTCTGCAGAGGTATGGCGGGAAATTGCTCTCTTCTTGCCCAGGCGCGACCTCAAGCCGTTGCTACTCGTCCAACGTACTCTCGTGCATCGCAAGTCAGCTACTCTTTCGCGAAATCGATCTCCATCTCACCGCTGCCACGGAACCGGGCGGTGCAGAGGGTCGGTTTCGGCCTTTGCAAGGGGGAGACGTGGACGCGTGGCATTATCAGCGAAGCACCGACGCCCTCACGCGGATACTGGTCGATTCAAACTTCGCCGGGCAGGTCAGGAGCCTCAAGGTCTTTGCCATTTCTTACAATGCCCTGCAACCGCTGGCGTTCCAAGTTGGTGCGGCCGTCTCACTGCTGCGCGCTGGACGCTCTGGCAACCAAGAACTTTTTGCGCACATGCTGCGGATGGTACATTTGTATAATCCACGGTTACATCGATTGTCCCTGTAGGATCTCCTATCAACGTCTTTTTTTCCACACCGTACTACGCCTCCGATATGCACTGCCTGCGAGATCCTCGCTTAGGAATCGCGCGTACGTCTTGCCCGTCCGCGTGCATGGGCAGATCTGACCACTCGCCGTCTAGCTCATCTCTCGCGGGTAACGTGGACATGGTGCGACCCGGGAGGCGAGAGTGGGTTCACTGCTTCTCGTTACTAACTGACACTCTACGAGCTGCAGTTGACACGACGGCCGATGAAATGGATTCGGTATGTCACTGGGCTCATCGCCGGAGCCGTGGGGGACCTCGCCTTCAGCGGGGACTCTTGGGACGACATCCTGAATTCAAAACATCCTTAGAGGTGATGTTCTCCTACGAGTCTCCCTTTCGAGGTGCTGAACCCTGCACACAGTTTCTGGCCAGGGGCCACCGGCTATGAAGGAATGCGCACCTCGCTCTACACGACCGTGTGTAGCCCGTTGGCATGCGGCGGGTTTTGGTCTCACGAATGCGCTAGCTCTCATCCTCGGACTATTCATTTAACAAGACTCTCGGCCCTGGGGCTCTCTTGTGCGTCGACGCCACTCGGATGATTGCTCGTGCGTGCGCCACACACCAGGCAGGTGCAGAACGCGGCACTGAATCGACGACGTCCCGCGTCGGCAACTCGTCGGTTTTCTTACTGGAAGGATACTTCAACGACTCGAGGGGTGAGGTCTTTCGTACGAGTCTCCCCTTTCGATGTGCTGACGTGGCAGACACTTTTTTCTGACGATGTGGGGCGGCTTGGGAGTTGAACTGACCTGAACCGCGTGGATCATGCTCCAGAAAGCTTGCGGCTGCTCGAGTCGCTGGTCGTGTTTTGATCGGATTTGAGGTCGACGTTACACAGCCAGACGCTGCCGATGCGGTTGCCGTCGGAGCCCCGGGACCCTTTGGCAACAAGCGTGATGTACATCTGCGTGGTAATTTCATCCGAACACCTGCGTGCGTTCATTTAGTCTTCTCGCCTGTTCTTCATTCGTGGTCCTTTCAAGCTGTCGACCGCCCATTGGGACGAAGAGTGAAGGGGTGATGCTGGAAGGTATGGTCTGCGTCACTTCGTCTCTCGTCGTCATGTTCAAACGAGGTGCCGCAGTCTATAGTTTCGGGGGTTGGTCAGCCGCTTGTTGTGCACGATGAACTCTGGACAACTTGGACGCATCGATGCATCTTGTCTGTTTCGTTTGACACTTAGAGATGTATGCAGCATGTTTACTTAAACAATGGCAAACACGGACGTGAGTACCGGCGGAACGGCACTCGGTACATAATGTAGACCTCAATGAGGAGCGAATCACGAAAGCGCTCAGTGCAAAATGTCTAAGACACATACGGTATAAGAGAGAAGCTACTATTCAAGACACACTGCACCTGAACACCACCTCGAAGCCTCTTCGAGATGACATTTAGGTGCAGTGTGTCTTTTCGAGGTTCGTTCAATGGACCGTGGGCTTCATTGTAAAACAATGAATTGGCGGTGTCTTTTGCCTGCTATCCGCACCTGTGGCAGTGCCTTCGCCTAAGCCGCACGGCTGTTTCCGTAGTCACATGTGTGTCAGTTTGACTCGCAGGGCTTTTCTGATGGATTCGCCAGGCAAGGTGGGGCTCGAGGCAGCCTGCAGAGACTGGTGTGGAGCAGGGCCTGGCTGGACGCGACCGTTAGCCAGCTCGCCCCTCAGCCCTGCACTGGCTACCCCCTAAGCACACCGCCGGTGACAGGCTTCCATCCACACACCCCTGCTGCCACTTCATCTACCCCAGGGCCCTTCGAGGCCCATGGGCGCTCCTCCCTCTCCAGACCATTTGCCCGCACATCGGTCTGCCTGAGGTTGCCTCATGCGGACCGCCATCTCACCCACGACGAAAAAAACGCACTGTATTATCTTCTGACTTGTTCAACTGAGCCCATCGGGCCTGCAGTAAGGTGGCGCTCAAAACCAACTGCGGCTTCAAGCCAGCCAGCATACAGCCCGTAAGCCCATCCCCGACCCGAGTCAGCCCCCCCTTCTCTAACACCGCCATAGATTCCCCCATAGGCCCTATACCGGCAACTCTCTGCTGCGGCCTGAGAAGAGGGTGAGAACGGCGGGGCAGGTGGTTTCAGGCGGGCTTTCACTTCGAACCAGAGGGCCACCCCTGCCTGGCCCCTGGAGGATCTCTCAGCCGGTCTACATCCCCAATGCCGAAACCAGAATCTCCCGCACCCCATCGCCTGAAAAGATGGGCTGCTGCCTGCAGGCCGGGGTCTGTCTAGCCCGTGCCATTCCCAATGGGCATCAGTACGTGCCTTCAGAATTTGGACCGCGCTGGGAAGGCAGTGCATGCCGTATGCCGTTTCTTCTCCTAAGGCCATAGCGCTAGGTGCGCGCACTCGAGCCACTCCAGGCTAGTGAACGACCCCGCGACCTGGGCGGTGGGGAAACACGGTCCGCCGCCTATGGATTGGTTCAATCAGGTCGGGAACTTTCCGCATCAACGCGCCGACCGCAGAATAATTTCATATAAAAAAAGAGCAAGGACGCATGGAACCCAGAGCCCTACATGCCACAGATGCGTGTCAATCAGCGAGGTTGCGAAAGCGGATGGGGTCGATGGGGTTGATGCAGGCCGTTCAGTGGGGGTCGAGGAGCAAGGCAGGCGGCTCAATCACACCTGAAGTTCGGACCGTCCGCAGCTTCGAGAAACCCATACGCAGTCTGAGTAGAGTGGGGTGGGGTTGGGCCCCATCCAGTCAGTGAACAGGATGCATAGAGCTCTGAAATGGAAGCCGAGACTTGGAAAATGGGCCGGCGCTTGCCTCCCCGTGGGTGTGTAGAAATGGCGGGCTCTCGCCGCCTGGGCAACCGCAAGTTAGTTTGGGGACAAGTCAAAACAATGTCTGCGGTGCCCTTACCCCCCCCCCCCCCCCCCCCTCAGGCGGTCTTCCGATGGAGGGGAAAGGACAGGTGGACGAAACATGGACTGCGGTGGGGAGCCGGTGAGAAAAGGTCCACCGGCGGCTACAGGTGCAGCAGGGCGGCGGTGGCCATAATCAAGCCCATCGATTGGCTGATTTTATCTAAGGAACGCTAGCCGTGGGGCGCGTAGGTAGCGGCGCACACGATAGATTTACTGGTAGCGCCGCTGTACCCATAGACGGCATTCCGGCCGTTCGAAATGTGGTGCACGGGAGGGGGCACCGCGCGCCTTCGGTCCCTCAGCCTGTCCTGAGCGACTTGCTGCGGTGCCCCTCTATTCGAGCTTCTCGATGTCACCAGCGCTCCGGAGGCATGGCCGATCCTGGCGCATGGTACACAACCGCGGTTGTGAACTATTTGTACAATACATGCGTTTTGTGGGAATGGTGTACCAAAGTCGCAGCCATACATTCCGCATGATGCGGTGATACGTGCCATATACATACACCCCCGTGCCAAAAATGGGGCCAAAAAAAGTTGATAGCAGGAATCGAACAACCTGCACACACCATATAACAGCTGAGCTATGAACAGTTGTCCACTGATTATATATGAGTAGCTACTACAGGACTTGGACAGTATGTTCAGACTAGATTTGGGGGATCAGGAGGAATGGGAATGAGACCCATCTGAATGGGGTCGCCCTTGTCTTGCAGTTCTGTAAGGAATGCCTCACACCTCTTCATGCTTTTGCACTTCCTTTCTTCCTGTGTCGCCCTTTCTTCCCCTACTTTATGAACGTCCTCACGCCACTCAGCGACCACTATATAGAGCACCCTGTACCGCCTTCTTGCGTTCCGTCGCCGTAGATGAACGCCAACTTACAGTTCCGCCTGCTGACGCTGCTCCCCCATCTTCTTGACGACGTCACAAACCAAAAATGAAAAAGTGGAACGATGTCACGAGCCATGGCAGTCAACTTCAGTGGCTTGAGGCTGACCTTGTTCTTGTCGCCAGGGGAGGGAATCGGGATAGGGTACCGAATATATAGTGCGATAGGCGAGTCCTGGGTGCGAATGGTGAGGTTTTCGGGACCGCATCCCACCACTCCGCTTCCGGCGGTGGCTCGCGCTATGTGCCACGTCAGCTTCACTCGACTTTGTGATGAAAACTCTGACCTTGGTTTTCTCCTCCAGAGTCTCGAATTCCGAGTCCAGGCCTGCCTTGCGAGCGCTCTAGGCGATTCGATGCTTCAGCGCTTCGAGTTGATTTTCTTGTCGCATTTGGTTCCCAAGTTGCACATACTTGCCCTTGGGATTAAACCTGAACGAACGACCGGTTCGCTCCTTTGGAGCCCCCCGAATCCACTATCCTTGACAGCCGAAGATCCAGAAGAGTAGGGGTTGGCCTTGGTTTCGGCAGGAACAGGCGTCGGAGCGGGGGTAGGGACATTGCGAACGTTTCCTTGGTGTCCAATACGAGCATGCAGTCCCAGACCGAACAAAACGAGGGCCGTACCTTGATGGAGGCAAACTTTGGCTGCATCGGTTTGTACTTGTCCATTGTTCCTCCCAGTCTGAAGCATCGACTGGGCGGGGTGGTCAGCCATGTGAGTCGAGACGTACGCGACCGACGAACCATGTATGGGCTGTCCTTGACGGCGAGCTTGCTCTGGGCTTCTGCGACGCAACGTTTGGCTCAGTGACTTTGTGCGAGGTCGTCCATGCTGGGAGGATGCGGGGGAGGGCTGACGGTCTTGACGGGTGGCGTCGTGGCGGGTGCGGGTTTCGGCGCGAGGCCCGGGAGGTTTCCCTCCATCGCGGTGACCCAGCGATCTTTGCCCGCTTCTGCGTGATGAGGGCATCGCCTGGTAGCTAGAGGAAGTGTAGTCAACGATGCGGCAGAGAGTTCCGAGGCCTCACCACCCGACCCACCACGGGGGTGGAGGTGCCGTTGGAGGGGTCCGTTTGGAGCAGAGGTTATAGAGGATCGTCAGAGGCTCGTGCGATGGGTGAATTCACCTTGAGAGGGAGAAAGGGACTCACAGCATCGCTGAAGCGGAGACGGCGCGTATCAGAACCTGGCACGAGGAGACGCAGAGGGTCGTCGTACCTTTTCAGCTTCTTTGCGACCGAAGACTCGCCGCTGTCCTTGAACGCTCTCTTCATCGAACTAGAGCGGTCCTGGGCTTGGTAAGCCAGTAGTGTCGCGGGTCACGACCACCCTCCAAAAACGTCCTTCCCATCATGTTCAGCTTGTGTTCGCTCTCCTCGACCCGGAAACGGTCGATAGCCCGTGTTCGTCCCGAACGGCACCTTTGCAGCACGCTTCCGTAACCAGATCGTACCGCGCAAGTCAAGTACGCCAACGCCAGAAAGACCGCATCCCCATCCCGACTGACGGGTCCACACGCGGCACGACGCTCGCCTACGGCAAATTCAGCATCCGGATAAAGGGCCAGGGCGTCCGCTTCACCGCCGAGCAGCTCGCCGCCGCTGAGGGGGTCATCAAGCACGTCGTCAAGGTCGTCAGGGGCGCCAAGGTCTATCTGCGCGCATTCGCGTGTGCATAAAGGTGCGCGTGTCCCGCGGGCATCGTGTTCGTTTTCTGAGGCTGCGTTGTCGTGCAGGGCAACAAGACGCGGATGGGCAAGGGCAAGGGGGCGTTCAAGTTTTGGGCGACTCGGTCCCGTCAGTTCTTTCCAGATCCGCGCAGTACCCTTGTTCAGCAACGTTTTCTTGACGCGTAAACGCTATGCTCAGATCGCTGCGGTAGTCAGATGGCACGTCGCGAAATCTCACGCCAACGTCGACTCTGTGAGCCAAGTATCGTGAGCAAAGCGTCATCGGTGTGAAAAAGAATAAATCTAACCCAGAATAGCTGAACCTTGGGTGACGCCAGGGACATGTTTCCGTACCCAGGCATTGATCGTCGAGGAGTACTGGGGGTAAAGAGTAAGATGAAATTACATAATCGCCCGCATCCAGAAGGATCGGATGGAAGGAACACACCAATGGAGAACAGGCACAGTCGGGCATGAAGGGTAGGAAAAAGTCGGACTAATCAGCCTGAAACCATCGATGACTTCGATCGGGTGGCCATGCTTGGGTGGGGCCAAGGCCACACCTCGTCCCCGAACTGTTCCTCATCTGGAACACCCTTGGCAAATAAACCAGGTGCTGCTGTCCTTTTGCTAATTTAACCCGACTGAATCCATCCTAGATGTTCTCAGAGTTGGGGACTTTGAACAGATGTGGGAGTTGTCTGACACTGGTGAAGTGCTGTTGGTGCTGAGAATCGGGGCCGATAAAGCTGCGGAGAAGTGAAGGGGAGTAGTATCAGTTGGATTTCCATTGATCGTCAAGAACAGGGGGTCGGCCACTGTCGCTACTCTCGCCTCAATGTCGTCGACGCATCAAGGAGCGTAAAAGGTGCAGCTGCCTTGGGAGAGAGTCAGCACCCTGGGCACACAGCGGTGTGAGGGAAACTCACCATCTTTCCTGTGGTCAGAGTACCTGTCTTGTGGGAGCATAAAACGGAAATGCAACCGAGCATGGTCGCTAAGGTTCGACAAGAACACTCTTCTGTGCCACGTGACGTGCGATAAGGATAGAGCGACACAGACGGAAAGACCCTGCCAGTGCGTATCAGTAGGGTAAGTGGCGACACCATATACTACCAGATGAGTGAACTCACCAGAGGGACAGATGCTGTCAAACACTCAGTGGAGTCGACAATGGTGCCACTGGTGTTCTCATATCCCGGGCTGCTCTCGGGGAGCAAAACATCAAACCAAGGAACGAGACACATAAGAGGGTCGGCACGACGTTGGAAATAGCGAACCACAGTGAACGGTAGTCAACTGGATTGTCTCGCCAGACATGTGGAACAAGCGCCGCACGACAGTGCGATCACCAGTGGCAAATACTACACTATGCCAGGTACCGGATGGCGAATGTTGACGTGAGAGCCAAGCTGTGTGTCTCAAGAGTGTCGTCAGAGGTAGTAGATGTCTGGATCACATCGCTACAGTAAGGGATCATGTAAGGGCCATCTCAAGATAAACATGGCCCAAGGGCTCGCAGGAAGAAGACCGATTCGTGCCCACTCCAGCATGAATGCGGCAGTTGTCCGATGCTGGTGAGGACCGCAAGCGAGGTGGGGATACGCGCGGAGAGTGAGGTGGTTCACGAATCACAACGACGATCGATCTTCGTTCGCATGATAAAAGTTAGCGAAAGAGGAATCGTCGAGGTTCGGAGCAGAATCCGTGGACAACAGGGTTGTTGGAGTGACAGAGATGTCAATGGCCGCGTGGTGCTTGGGGGTGGGGAAGGAATGACCGAGCCAGCCTAAGGATAAGCCACGGGGCTGGTTGCCTTGACAGTGCGCGAACAGAACAGACAGGTCACCAGGGACAGATGGCTTAGGTGCACTATATGGCCGCCGGCCTACGTTCAACATACAGTAGCCTATGGATTGAGTAGACCCCTCAGCACCGACCTGCCCATGATATAATACGACATGCATTAAACGCGCCTGGCCTTCTGAAATTGACTGCAAAGAACATCCATGTTATCATATGAAATAAAAGCCTTTGCAGCAACTCAAAGCCCAATAGACACTATGATCGAAGAGCTTTCCTTGACAAGTCTCCTGAATCGGTGCGCAATTCGTCGATTCCTTGGAAGGGTGAGTTCAAATGCTAGTAGTTTGAGGAGTGAAGAACTGTAAATCTCAAACCTCAGCAGCACCGCATGAAAAGCATGCATGCCCAACCTAACCACATCAATTGAGCAAAGGCCAGATATATATGATGGGCGAAACTGACCAGAGGATGTCTGCCTTGTGAACATCACATTTCCCTCTATTTTCACGAGAAATTCTATTTCTTGATGAGCGCATCAGTGCTGCATGGGCGTATTGTATTGTTTGGCGGATGTTACCTTATCAAAAAAAAATCATGCAAAATTGACTAGTACAGAGCAGCCTAAACATACGATGCAGAAACTTTGCATTCTTCGGAACGTTGATGCCCCAGATTTCGAGGTAGTAATGCATTTTCGCAGCAGTTACGAGGAAGCTTCGGTATGTGTTCAAGTGCACAACATGCATGCCGTTGAAGCTGGTATCGTTATAGATAATGTGGTTCCTTGTTTTCACCAGCCTTGAAAGTTCTTATCAGCAATGATGAAAGGTGCGAAGTGTAGCAAGTCTCACTGTCGCATTTTATGAGCGAACTTAGCTCCGAGATTTCGACCCTTATCCACCGTCAGCGAATCCTTGAGTGCTGCAGACAGTCCACCTGAGCACAACTACATGCAATGAAGGATACCTAAATACCTGTTTCACTGTACCGTGTATAGTCCACGAGAACGGAAAGGGTTGCCATGTCAATCAGCAGACCACACCAAGGGAAGACTGGAAACGGTTGCAGTTAGTACATTTCCAGGTAGAGCCCCAAGAACGAGATACATTTTTCTCTAGGGTCAATATCATTCACGATTTGTGTGTCATAATCAAAGTTGACCAGCGTCTTCTCTTGCGAAATCGTACAACCATACTCTGGATGGCCTGCAATCATCGTGTCTAAAAATGACTTTGCCTTCCTCGGACAGGTGGTCACAAAGAGATAGTCGTCGACCAATCTAAGAAGCAGCTAAATAACAGGTCAGACAAACTGATTAAAAGAATGTGCGATGTAGCAAAAACTGACATTTTTGGAATCATTTGAGGAACCAAATTCACCCAGCTTCTTGATCTCCAGATCTCCATAGCAATAAGAACACAGTAACGTAGATAGAACAGACCCTTGAGGAATGCCCACCACCTGGGAATAATACCGTCCACCTATCTATGGGACCCACTCATCAGGAGACCGGCTACGTAGTTCTTCTCATATTCACCTTGACAATATTCTCACTGATGTGCTCTTCGAGCAGTTGCATTGCTGTCCGCCGGCTACCCGACTCGTAATTTACCTATCATAATCCATAATGAGATAGATTCTGAAGCAAAGCGTAGCTGTGCCTACCCGGTCAACGAAGATTGTATTTCGCAGTGAATTTGCCAGGTCACGCGCATAAGTTACGAAATCTGGATGCTCATCTGTGAACGCATTGTCATCACATCAGAGCAGCAAACACCAAGATTTGAAGGACCTTCTGGGTATGCCTTCTGAACATATGTCCGTTTGACTTTGCCAGCAACTGGAGCAATCTGTCCATACTTTTGGAGGAGGAAGGCATCCTGATGCCCTGTGAGCCCTGGAAACAATCAGACAGTATGTAAGCTACCTCGGAAATGAGTTCCTTCAGAATCCTCAACAGAGTGGATTGGTCAATGGTGTCAAAGCACGCCTGCACGTCGACTTTCACGAAATATAATGGAGGCCTGATTCTTTTAGTTGGAGCACCGCATTTCAGATAAATTACTCACAACATTCCTGAAGGACTATCATTTAGTAAACTT
>JBBPMC010000429.1:0-23144 GCA_038090115.1 Strobilomyces echinocephalus | reverse complement strand
CCCGACACGATGGACGGCGTCCACCCAGACTTGATCGTTGGCTCGTCGACCGATGTTATCGCCGGGGAGAAGCTGATTGTGACGGCCGGGACCATCGACGTCCACGTGCATTACATCTGTCCTCAACAGGTGCCTGAGGCTCTCGCCGTTGGGACGACGACGTTGATCGGAGGTGGCACTGGTCCTAGCGCCGGTTCGAACGCAACCACATGCACGCCTAGTCCCTTTTATATCAAGGCTATGCTCGCAGCCACCGATGGCCTTCCCATGAACTTTGCGTTCACGGGAAAGGGCAACGACTCTGGTCGCCCAGCGCTCGAGGACGTGATCAAGGCAGGTGCCGCGGGGCTCAAACTCCACGAGGATTGGGGGTGCACGCCGAAAGCGATTTCAAACTGTCTAGATGTCGCAGACGAGTACGACGTTCAGGTCAACATTCACACCGACACTCTGAACGAGAGTGGTTTCGTGCAGAGTATGTTCGTCCTGGAGGAGGGATGCGCTCGAACTCACGTTCGGCAGACTCGATCGCGGCGTTTGGTGGTCGCACGATCCATACTTACCACACTGAAGGAGCTGGTGCGTGTCCAGATTACACGTGCCTTGCGGTGTTGACGTTGCAACAGGTGGCGGACATGCACCTGATATCATCGTCGTCTGTGGACGTGATGAAAAAGGAAATGTCAACGATCGAGTTCTTCCGTCATCCACGAATCCTACTCGTCCCTACGCGTTGAACACCCTCGACGAGCATCTTGACGTGAGCCGAACCACCCATGACCACGAACGCCGCACTGACTCCCCCGTTGAAAGATGGTCATGGTCGCTCACCATCTCGACCGAACCATCCTCGAGGACCTGCGCTTCGCCGAGTCTCGCATCCGTGCGGAGACGATCGCCGCCGAAGACGTCCTTCATGACATGGGTGCGATATCCATGATCAGTTCCGATTCGCAGGCGATGGGTCGCGTCGGCGAGGTCGTCTCGAGGACGTGGCGAACCGCGAGCAAACTCAAGTCGATGCGGGGTCCTCTCACCGAGCTCGGAGACACGCTCGAGTGCGACAACGGGCGCGTCAAGCGCTACATCGCGAAATACACCATCAATCCGTGCGTATCTAATCACGCGGTGTTGGACGTCTCAGCTGACGGCGTGACTCGGCACGACACGACACAGCGCTATCACCCACGGGATTAACAAACACGTCGGGTCGGTCGAGGTGGACAAGCTCGCCGACTTGGTGCTCTGGAAGCCCGAGAACTTTGGCTCGAAACCAGAGATGGTGCTCAAGTCGGGCGTCATAGCGTGGGCAAAGGTAACGCCCCGTCCCTCGCCTTCCGGAACCGCGGGGGGCTGACGTGCGGGGGGCGCACACAGATGGGCGAAGCCAACGGGTCCATACCCACCGTCCAACCCTCGTACGGCCGCCCGATGTGGGGGTCCTTCCCCTCCTCCGCAGCCTGCAATTCGATCGCCTTCGTCTCCAAGGCGTCCATCGACTGTGGGGCGATCGCGTCGTACCACCTCTCCAAGCGCGTCGAGCCTGTGGTCGGATGCCGCGATCTGTGCAAGCAGGACATGAAATGGAACAGCGCGCTGCCGGTCATGTCGGTCGACCCGGAGAGCTACGAGGTGCGTGCAAATGGGGAGTTGGCGGACATCGAACCCGCGAGGAGCGTGCCTCTCGGGCGAGAGTACGACTTGTTTTGAGTTCATGTATGAATAGTCTCGGAGGATCGGACGAGAAAGGCGAATTTCGACAGCTTATGCATTGCTCCTTTGTCCGTATTGTACGTAGTATGTTACTGCTGTATATATAACCAAGTGTAGTCGAAAAGCGAGAAAAAGACGAGGGGTAGCGAGAAGCATTTGGATATGGTGTACTACATTGTCGAGTCGTTTTCCAAACGATATAAAAGCATAAAATACCGTGCAAGGGGACAGCGAAACGAGACGCTTGCGATGTCGTGAATGATACAGCTTGTTTCTTGGCTTGGTGAAAAAATAAAAAAGAACGTGGCCGACCCTCTCCCTCTTCAATAAACACTCACCTCGCGAAACATGGTCGCAGACTCGTTCGCGAGAAACCCCTCTTCCGGAATCTCCAAATAATCGTCATCGGTCCCGCCGTCCACGATGCGTCGATGGGCAGCAGTCGAGCAGGGCGCGCGCGCGCGCGAGAACGTCACAGGCGCGGCGCCGGTGACCGCAGCCACCTCCTCCCACAAACTCCTCTCCTCCTCGTCCATCTCATACGCAAACGCCTCCCGGATGCGGTTCGCGAGCACGATCCGATCGTCGTCCACGACGGACGCGGTCGTCGCGCGCTCGGGGGGATAAACGACGAGCCTGGGGCGCTGCGAGCGATGAAAGTGCTGCTGCTGGCGGTGGCGCGACGCGAGCAACCTCTTCCCGACGGTGTCCCGTCTGCATTCCTGGCAGTGCACGCAGGTCGCGTTCCAGTCGAGCGATTGGTACGTATCACAGACCCTGCATAAAAAGACGGACGAATGAGATCCCGAGGTACTGCAATGGCGAGGAACAAGAGGCACGTACGTTCGGACTCGCTTCGGCAGACACTGGGAATACCGGGGCGACGGATTGTTCAGTTGAGACGGCATGCGGGATTGATAGGTCGGATCGGCGGACAGATCAAACGTCGCGGAACGGAGCGGGCTCAACGGAGATATGATCCTCGGAGCATACTTGCTCCGATTTGCATGACGCAGGAGACGCTCGAGGTCTTCCTTGGATGTACCGACGTTGCCAGCGGCCGTCCGTGCGTCTTCCGGAGATGTAGTGCCCGACGTGTTTGTCTCTTTCTTCCACTTGGCGTGCGAAAGCGGTGACCATGGAGATCTGGGAGGGTCGTGTGACTGTGTCGCAGGGAAAGTCCGAAGGTGTGATTTGAGTGACGTGAGGGATGCAACCCGGCGCCGCTCCGCCCCTATGGGCGGCACGGCTTTCATGTGCTCCGAAGCCCTCAGAGGCTGTGAGCCCTGAGCCAAGGATAACGAGACCGATCCAGGAGAGAGAAGGTCCGTACTGGAATTACTGCGCCTCAATTCGAGTCGACGAGGCGGGAGACCTGGTGGAGTAGGGTACACGAACGGATCAGCGGCACCAACCGGCTCGGGGTTTGCCTTTGTCGATCCAGACTCTGATCGCCAGAGCTCCCCGGGTGACCGGTGTACGGAAGGCATGGGGGTAGTGCGTGATCGGATGGGCTGAAGCATGTTGTCGGACTTCCACGACGTCCTATCAGGCTTGCTCATATGGCTTTCGGTCGGCTCCGTCTGGAGGGCATTTGGAGCGGCCCAGGCGGTGGAAGTAGGTTCGAGCAAAGCAACACGTGACGGGGTCTTCTCATCGAGGCGATGCAGAGTGCCGCATTGCGATGCCTGCCGGCCCACGAGACCGCTGTCCGGCGATCCAGCAGTGCCTGGGGTTGGAGTGTGGGGCGGCCATGAGCAGACGAGCGCATCGGAGATACTGCTGCGCTGCATTCCGCAGGAACCGGAACTCACGGGCTGTTCCGGGTGCAAAACCCGGAGATCTGGGACCGAGAAGGGCGCGAGGATGGCGTTATTGTGATACGAGGCAGCGTCTGTCGATTGGGATGTCCGGGAACGCCGGTTCTCCAAGTCCGACACAGACAATGGATCTGGCGCATGTCGCAGTAGCTGCAGCGAGTGTCTAGGCAGAGTGGCATTGTAACTCACCCAGAGGCGCTCGCTTGGAAGACTGCACGTCGCGACGCTTGAGCTCGGGCTGTGACGACGGATCCTCGTCGAGCTGTGCAAACGATCTTTTGGGGGAGAGGGCTGGATTATCGTTCTCGGTGTTCTGCTTGCCAGAAATGCAGTGTGAATGGCTGAAGGTGGGCGAGGCTGGTGGGGAGATCATGTATGATATAGAAAGGATGCGATGTGGAGGAGTACAAGTTGGTGGTGGTTGATGAGGCGATAGAGCAGGCGAGTGCGTGCGACGTATAAATGTAGGTAGTGTGGGTTTCTGCACCGCTTTCATGCGGCCGGTTCTGCCGTGCCAATTGCCGAGGAACCACCTGGCAGGTGTCTTTCTGGACACTTCGTTTCGCCCACAATACCCACTTGCTTAAACAGTCCACCTTCTCACTGGGAACACGACCACTATCGCACCCAAATGCCACACAATCGGACAATGGACTTTGCCCATCGCAGGTGGGCCATTGTATCGCCACTGGGCACCGCAACGGTTTTATTGTGAGTGTTTAGTCATGACCATACAAAAGACTGCTACAGCACAGCAGGATATGAAAGAGTGCACAAAAGATTCATGAGTTGGGCGTTGTAGATTGGAGGCTATGATGCAGAATATTTACTGGCGCGGCGAAAAAGTGGTCAAAGTCCCTCTAGGTAAGCGTGCATTTCGTCGATGGCGTCGAGGACTTCATCTCCTGGATCCGCCTGGGAATACACCATATCCGTCGAGGTTTTGGCCCGCTGCGCCGCGAACGAGAGCTGGTCGAGCGAATGATATCTGTGCAAGAGTGGAGAATCTGGCCTCTCTTCTCTGCAGAAGTCGTCTGGGACAGGTGTGATGCACTCCAATCGCACGCTGCCCTGCGAGGCGCGCCAGTTTGGATCCAATGTAAAGAAGATACCGTTCTCATCCATGTCTTCGTGCTGACGATCCGCGTCAGGCATTGTCCTCTTTGGCGGGGGCGGGTCACCCACGTGCGCCCCCGTGGCCTGAGGCACCGGTTCAGCGGACACGGGCAGTGGCACAACGGACTCGGGCATGACGCCCGCCTTGTCGCCGAGGTTCGGCGTTGACTTGGCACACCTAAGCTTTCTCTTTAGCCTGTGCTGCGCCATCGCTCGTAGCTTTTCAAGTGCTTTGGAAGCCTTCTTCTCTACCTCCTGTGTCTCTGAGAAAGGCCTGACGAGAGCAAGGTAAGATGAAGGCTTATTCAGCGATTGTAGCATCACCTTGCACTGCGGAATCCCCACCGTCTCCGTGATCCTGCGGTGGGGGGTGTCGTGTTCGTTATGAATGGATCCACAGAAGGGATCAGTAAGGCAGGGGGAACGTCTGCACGATCAGGTATGGAAATCGGTGCCAAGATCCGACGCGCGGCGGGGTTCTGCTCGCGTCGCCTCATGCGATGCGCACGCTTTCGATCTCGCGGTCAACCAATCGTAGCGAAGGAGCTACAAGAGGGACTCACTGCGCTTAATCCAGCCCCGTTCCAGAGTTCACACAGCAGATGCACTTCTTCGACAGATAGTGCGTTCTCGGCGTTGATTGGTGGGAGCAACTTGTCCCCATCGAACGTTGCCCTCTTCGAAAAAGGTATGGTCCAAAGCTCCGACTTTTCTGTTGCATTCTCGCTAGCGCCGAGTTCAATGGGGATGGCGGGAAGTTCTTTGTCCCTGTCCCCAGCGAAAGACATATGCAATGGGGATATTTCGGGTAGGACCCGCTCAAGTTCGAGTGGTGTAGCAGGACAGTGAGGATTTGGAACGCGAGGAAGAGGTTTATATGCATTGTGGATAGACGCGTGGTGGTGGCATTCCCTGTGGGGCTCCACTCCATTGTCAAAGCGTGAATGGGATTTACAGTAGGATTGTCCACCCTGTCAACCAAGCCCAGTCCACGAACCACGCGTCTACTTGGACATGTCTGTCACGTGCGATTAACGAGCACAAATCGGACCAAGGCCGGCCCGGGACCGGGCCAGTGATTAATGGCGTTGTGCACGAAGATCATGCATCCATGGGAACTACAAGGCAAGTATATCACTCTATGTAACTGCTCGACCCCGCGCAGTACGTGCTCTCAGATGGACGTCAATAGCTACATTTCTACAGTCCATTCACGTGTGAACCTGTCAGCGGCCAGCCTCGCCGAGCGGCGGGCCGCCGTGTCACAAGGTGCTCATTTGTCAAAGAGTGTGGTGCGCCCATCGAACGCCTTCCAAGCTCCGGTGAACTCCATTCACCGCGTTCCAGACTTGTACCAGAACCCGGGTCACGAGATTCGAAACTTGAACCCCCGTAAAAATCGAAAAGCCGGAGACGTGACCCAAGCGTCGCCGACTAAGCGGCGGTGCGACTGACTCGGACGACGGGGGTTTGCGAAGATTTTGCTCTTCCTTACGAACCACCATGTCGTCGCACGCAGTGGACGAAGAGACGCCGTTGCTGCAGGCACGCAAACAGCACAAAAGGACCCCGTTACCCTGGCGTCAGCTATCCATCGTCCTTTTCCTTCAGCTCTCGGAGCCGCTGACTTCCCAGGTCATCGCTCCGTTCGCACCTCAGGTCTGTCGCCGTATTTCACCTGTTCGCCCCGTCTCACATGCATCGCATCTTCTTCAAGTTGATACGCGACATTGGCATCACGAACGGCGACGAAACTCAAGTTGGATACTATGTAGGGTTGCTGGTGCGTCTTCGTGTTTCCTCTTGGTATTCGAGATCCTCACGTCGTCTGTCGACGTCGTAGCATTCGCTGTTCTTTGCCACACAAGCACTCACCGTGTTGCATTGGAGTCGCGCATCGGATCATATCGGCCGAAAGCCTGTGATCCTGATCGGTCTTGTCGGCTTGTCGGCTTCGATGTACTGCTTCGGTCTATCAAAGACTTTTTGGGGATTGGTCATGAGGTACTTCTTGTTTCATACTCATCGTAGAAAGTGATGACGACGTCCGCGGTCTTTTAGCCGTTCCCTCAACGGCGCGCTAAACGGAAACGTGGGAGTTATAAAGAGCATGATGGCAGAGATGACAGATTCCACGAATCTCGCACAGGCGTATGCTTTTATGCCAATAGCTTGGGCCAGCGGTTCTGCCCTTGGGTTGGTCTTTCATGTACTCTCGCTCCTTCGCGAGTTTACCATGTCTGTAGCCCATACATTGGGGGTTCGTTATCGAACCCTGCAGTTCGATTCCCAGACATCTTTGGAGACTGGAGATTTTTCAAAATGTATCCTTATTTCTTGGCATGTGCCGTGCCTGCCACATTTACAGCTATCGCTTGGGTCGTTACATTCTTCTTCTTGAGAGAGGTAGGTGTGCTCTACCGTCACCTCTGTCACTGAACTAATGGTTGCCACTAGACTCATCCTCGCCGTGTTCCACTCAGCGAGTTGATCACGGCCAAGTTTACCAAAAAGGTCGCGGCGACTGCCCCGTCCGCATCTTGTGAAACGCTGGACGAGAATACGCAGGAACCTATCAAGGACGAAATACCTTTACCTTTGCGCGCGCTTCTAATACCACGAGTACTGATCGCAGCAGGAAACTACGGCGCCCTCTCGCTGGTAGAGATTGCATTCCGATCTATACAACCAGTCTTCTTCGCGACGCCAATAGGGCTTGGAGGGCTCGGTCTGGATCCACCCCGTATCGGCAATATCCTTTCGGCGTACGGCATTTTGAATGGGATATTCCAGGTCTGCTTCTTTGCAGATCTGCACGATCGGTTCGGGTCTAAGGCTATCTACACGGTCTGCATAGCTTCCGGCATTCCCCTGACGCTCACCTTTCCGTTGATCAACGTGCTCGCCCGAATGCAAGGCCTGAGCTGGATGGTGTGGACCATGGTCGGCGTGCAGGTTGCCGTCTCGGTTGCATTGAACGTGGGTTTCTGTGAGCCACCGTCCATTTCGCCGCGTGGAGCACCGCTCACCTGGCTCCCAGCATGCATCTTCATCTACATCGTCGCGGCCTCCCCGAACCGCGCCTCGCTTGGGGCGACCAACGGCATTGCGCAGCTACTCGTCTCAATCATGCGCGCCGTCGGACCGGCGACGGCGGCGTCCATGTTTTCGATCTCGGTCGAGACGCCCGAGCGCGCGTGGTTCGCGTATTATTACTTGACAGCGCTAGTGTGCGCCGGGATCGGCGCGTCGTTGTTGCTTCCTCGGAAGCTCTGGACGCGCGCGACGAATTAGGATCAGGAAGCGCGTAAGTCGCGTTTATCATGCCCTGCTTCGGATCATCGGACGACCGTCGCGTCACTCACTCGTGTACCATCCAATTCTTCATGTGTAACTTTTTTTTCATGCATGGATCGGTTTTACGATCAGGATAGAACATTGCATATGTCGATAGCTTTAAATAAATGTTGGTGTTAAGCCAGATGTACGCGGGAGATACCCCGGGCCGGAGTCGCGCGGCGAGGCGCATTTTCCCGAAATACATACGTCAATCCTGATCCTTACCACTTAGTACCTTGAAAACTCCATTCCTTGCATCATGATGGTGTTAAGAGTGGAGATCCTGAACATCTCGCCAAATTTTCGTGAACCATCGCACATGTACCTACCTGAAGGCTGAGAGCACGTGCACCATCTATGGCAGACAACTCCGAAAGATTCGTTGGCTTTCCTACCCAGTTCTTCGGTCTGGACTCTGGCTCTTTCGTTGAGACTCGACACATCCAAGATGCATCCCACACCCCAGAGATCATTCTCAACATCTTTGGACATTGCTACGTCCCCGCACATTTCAACTGTTTATCTGTGCTCCACTAAATGTTCGATATCGTATTCAGTGGGAGAAAAATCACTTACTCGCTTTGAAAATGTAGGAGGAGATGGGAGGGAGTTGAGATAGGGGCTGGAGATTTTTAATGATTCGTGTTCGCGACACCCGTCACGAAGGGGGGACGTATGCACTGACGCCCGTGCAATTGTACTTGATGTGTCACTGCCAAGGGTCGTCAGACATGAGTGGTTGTGCACTCATTGAAGAGTGTTGGCTCAGTCAGGGACTCACGGTGTGTACTTCGGGAATGTTTGGTTGCTTAGCCTGGTGCAATACTCCCGCATGGTCGCCGGAACACAAGTGGATCCCGCTGAGTGTTCAGTGATTAATCTCATATACTATCCTCACACCGCAAAACAGAACTGTTCAACGTCCTCGATCAATCTATCCAAGCTACGATGCCTTCACAACCTCGAACGTAAATACTCCCTGTCGAGCATGTAGTGAATACCTTGAGCAAGAGTCTCCATTACTTGTGGTTTCTGGTCCGCAGGCACTCCCGTCGAGATGTCAAATGTCTCGGGAGTTTTCCATGTACCGTCCCTTCCCTTCGCAGGGTTCGACTTGGCACATTTCAACCAATTCATGTAGATCCCGTTCATATAAACTTGGATACGATCAAGTCATCCGAAATGAGCACTCCACCAATCCATCCTATCGCGAAAATCAGCCTTCTGGTGTTTTTGCTGGAATACTCGACTTACCCGATCACGTTGACAACCTGATTATCTCTAAGCAAGAGGGCGCCACGTCCCAGTATTCGCCACATTGAACGTGTACTCGCTTTTCAACGTTTCGACAATGTAGAGGAAGTCCGGGTCGCAGGTCTCTGTAACTGCATCTCGAATGGCTGACGCTAGTCCAGCTAAAACGGCAAGCCGAGGCTGCTCTAATCTATTTCTGCCAAGAAGCGCTTGTAGATCTGCAACCCGGGAAAAAAAAAAGAATTGAAAGGGACGGGGAGACTGGAGTTGAGTCCTTGAAGAACCCGATGGTCGCGCATTCCAGGCTCGCCGCCTGATCGGCCGGGACCCAGAAGCCGCGGCGGCCCACGTCGAGCGAAACTGTGAGCGAAGAGCCAAGGGCCGGAAGGCCAAACTGTGTTCGTTATTGAAATGTAGGAGTCCGGTCATCGGACTGAAAGTGACTCCAACTAAATGTCTGATCCAGTCGGGTTTTTCCTTTTGAGCGACCCACCGCACGTCAAGTCTGGGTCGTCATATCCCCGTGGACACTGGCAGGAACCTGTCGTCAAACCACGTTAACTCGCCTCACGGAGGAACTTATAGGTCGTACGAACAATCACGGCCAAGTTACCAGCGACGTTCTCCCGCACGAAAGAAGCTTGTATGTGACGGTACTGAAAACGGGTGAGCACCATCACATTAGGCAATCAGATTCACTTACGCTGGTTATCATTCTCACCACTCGAAGCGGATCACTTCTGTGGAGGTTCAATACCGCGACTAAGTAAGCAGTGAGACAGTCCTGTTTCGACAAGGATGTTTGGTCCCGCTTGCCAAGGCTAAGCGCCGAGTGTAGTTCCTCGAGCTCATGTCGACTGAAGCGCCATCTTACTTCGGAGAGGTCTCTTTGTGGCGTGACGTACATAGCATCTTGGAAAACGTCCCGATAAAGAGGCATACGGGAAGAGAGCTCGATGTCCATATTACGGGACGGAGCAGGGAAATGGTACTTTTCGAAAGTTGGTGCCGCATATTGAAGTGGTAGACCTTGGTAGATTTGGGATAACATGTGGATGAAACGCCACAACGTGTTACCATCACCCGGTGTCAGAAAATTAGAGGATACAACAGGACCAGAGAAGACGACGAACCAAGCGAATGATGCCAAGTGATACCGATGGAGGTCTCATGATCAAAGAACGTCATCTTGACACGGAGCAGAGGGACATTGTCGTTAGCACCCACGACCTTAGGACCAATAGGCAGCAGCGACAATTTATGACTATGCTGGACAAACCATTCGCCATCCAGAGACGAGCTCGAGTTCACCCCAGGGGGCCTGGTCAACATCAACCGGAACAGCGGTGTTGGTGAGTTCAATCTAAGCGAGGTAAGTGAAAAAATGTGCCTAGCACGCGCAGGTCGACGTACAAACCAGCGTTCAGCAGCACACCGAAGCTGGCCCGCAGCATGCGGGTATAACTGCAGGACTCTGGAAAGTGCATCTTCAAACTTGGATAGGCCAAGTTGTGTCGGAATGACATAGACGACGTTGACCTGAATCCTGGTGTGAGCACCACAACACGTACGACTACCAGTAGATAGAAAGACAAACGAGTGAGAGATTAAGATCATAACCGGGCAAATCAACGCAAGCGTTATTTGCGAGTGCAGTCGGTAGTTTGGGTGACACGAGATGAGGCTCGACTGAAGGCATGATTGAGCAGCGCAACCCGAGCGACGGGGGAGCAGTCCGGGCGACTCACTGCCATCAAGTTGGTCGTGTCTTTTCATCTGTCGGGTCCGCCACATTCCCACCTGCGTTTTCGCTGCTTCAAGAAGCACCTTAACGCCAACCTTGATTGGCTCGCTCGGTACGGTACAGAATGTGTAAGAAGAGTGAATATGGAATTACATACCTGATTAAGTTATCAATTTGTGGTGTCGCCGTTGTCACCTCAGATGTGGGTGCGTGCAGGGCATTCGCGACTCGGTCATTACCGTCGAGAGCTTGCGGACGTGGACGTTCGAGGTTCGCGGCGTGATGCCAGTGGAACAAGGAAACGAGTTGTCGAAAGCATACTGTATACATAGGGCGGTGTCTCCTTCTTCTTAATCTTCTTCTTCCTAAGAATTAGCGGGCGACGGTGTGGGCCCTGTGGCGAGTCGACGCTTGGGTCGTTTGGGTCGGTACAGGACGCGTGCACCGAATCGGCAAGAACTGTTGGATTTCCAAATGAATGACTCAAACTTCATGAAGATGATCCGCATGAGTGAGTCCTCTATGATTCAAAAATCCCTCGTTATCTCACCACATTGTCTCACAGCGGCTCGCCTGACCAGCAAACTCAAGGCAGCAAAGCGATCGGCGAGAGATGCAAGAAGTGCATTCGAGGAGCTGAATTCTTCGGTATCCGTTGTGCAGCAAGAAGAATGGGCGGCACAAGCAAAGGAAGCTTATGACAGACGGCGTGCTGATCCATCTGCAATGGATGTTTTCCAGTTACAGGTCAAAAAGCGTGAGCTTAATGTCTTGGCCTTTCACTTTCATGCACTTCATACCATTGTCTACAGCCCCGAGCATTCGAACCGTTGAGCTGCAAATGTTGCAGTCAGAGGCGACCGAGCACGGCATATCCACCAGCACCATTACATGGCTCTCGCAAGGCATCAAATTGCAAGAAGGGCAATTGAATCTCGGAAGAGACATGAGAAAAGTAGGAATTAATTCGACCGAACTTCAGAGGCTGGTGGTTGCCCGACGAGCCGAGCGGCTCATTACCGACATCGAAGCATTCCTCGCAGATGCTTCGGTGCATCTTGGAGCTCTGGATATCGATGCCGAAACTAATCCCATCACTACCGACGAACAGCGGGAAGAGGACGGCGATTTACCGGACAATGATGACGATCATGACGATGAAGATCTCCGGGTAACACTTGGAGGAGCCCGGCCGGATTTAGTATCTCTGCCTCTTCCATCTTATCTCGGCCTGGAAGAGTGCAAGCGCCTAGACAAGGAAGAGCTCATAGGGCATGAATTGCGCCTGCGAGTCGGCCAGGCAAACGATGCACTCAATGAGGTGCGCGTCACCTTGGCTGAAAAGGCGGTGCTGTTCAGGACAAAAGTCCGGCAAGCTTCAAATTACGAAAAAAGGACCCGCGCATGGAATCAGGTACATGCTGCTGACGCACAACTGTTGCGGCACGCGGCAATATATAGACAATGCAGGAAAGCGATGGTGCAATTGAATGCGGATGCCGAACTGCTCGCCAGGTATAAACCGCTCTGCAAAGATGATCTGAATGTCAAAACCGCGGCCGTCGCACCTGACAGCCGAGGCCTTCGGACCGCGACGCTCTCGTGGATTTGGTCAATGAACATTGACGGAGACATTGAGAGCCATGATTGGATGTCGGAATGTGCGTGGATCAGCTGTATATCGGTCGGCACTGAATTTGAATCCACATGTATCAGTTTATCGACTCCATTGGCTGCGTGCCATGGCAATGAAGGACAGGTTTAATGAAGAAGAAGAACTTCTTGCCGCTGAATTTCAGTGGACGATAAACTATTTTTCACAGCATGCCTCCACATGGGCATCCCGGTCGGTCGAAAGTGTCAACGACAGACGGGCTGGGCCCGCATGCTATGCCGCACGCCAATCTGAGGTATATGGTTTGCTTCGAGATCAATGCAAAGTGGCATTGGAGCGGGTACTACAGCCGAGCAGATCCCATGATTAGCGAAGCCGGACGACTATGATACCGATCCGTAATACAATATATGCTGACACTCTTCACTTGGTTAAAACGGCTCTTCACTTGTGTTCATATTTCGGGAATTACCATGCTGTTGAACTTGGGTGCCTTTCCGTACACTGCAACTGAAGGTGGATAGTCAAACGGGCTGCATCCATACCAACTATATCCGCTCATATTTCAATGTCCGGCCCACAAATGTGGAAACAAAGGGATTCATTGTCCGACGCTCCGCTCACTTGTTGTCATCATTCACTCCCCATCAATCCAATCATGCCAACCAATGGCCATGGCACATTGCTACCCAATGTCACTCAGAGCTCACTGCATAAGATGCTCTACTACACTGCAGTGCGCCTGGAAACAGCCGGAGAATGTCTGCGGTACCAGCATCCTTCTGAGTGGCCGGCACACTGGGCTGAAGGGAAATGTCACGACTTGGTGCGTGCCATATCAGCAATTCAATCCGCAACTCACAAATGAGATTTGTAGGCAATGCTGTTCGCCCTGCTTGGGGTATATGCGACACGGCAAACCTGCCGACCGGTGACTCCGGTTTGCCTCCCGGCTCTTTATAATCATGCTGCCGATGCGTCGGCTGCATGGGATGCGCTCCAGAATATACCCGGAGACGCCTTCACTCTTTTCGACGAAATCCCAGCCTTTCTGCCAACGTGGGCCGACCATCCAGATGAATTTCCATGTCGGTGTGAACATCCGTGGTGGGTATGGGACCTACCGAACTACCACAGGGATTTATCGGCTGGAATTCGGGTGGAGGAACTGGAGCAAGAGGCTGACAAATTCTTTCGGGTACGTCATTTAAATACCTTGACTTCGGCATTCACGGCTTGCATCATACAGGGAACATGGCCGGCAAATGGCGCGTCACCTTTGGATAGCCGCAGGGAGGCAACACTGCAGCAAATGAGGGAAGGGCTTCGGGTGCTGTTGAAGGATACCAACACAAGACAAATGCACAGTGAACGCTCGACGATTGACGCATGGCGGGTGTTTCAAACACTTACCTCTGAATAGCGTACCGATCAAGTAGGATAAATAGTTTAACATTGTATCGGTTCTAGTGTCGGCTGCGTTACAATGGTGCACCGGGGCTGCCAGGCATTGACAGGTATATATGACGGCTAAAACTACGGATATCACATGGTGTCCTGGAAACTTCCCGCTACCTTCGAATCATCCATGTAATGGCAGCTCGGCACATTCATAAACTCATGAATGTTTTCCCTCATATACCACGCAATGCACCCGCGATCTCCGATTGCAGGGGGGACTCCATGGTCCAGCAGGCGTCCTGACATAGCGATGACTGTACCGGGATCGTAACGAACCATTTGCCCGAGAGGTAGCACGGCGAAATAAAGGTCATCGTAGTTCCCGAAAGTGACTAGGATGTCGAACCATTGCGGGCGACCATTCATATCGACGTGGATAGGACTTGTACGATTAACCATGATGGACGCGACATTATAGACACTTGGCCAACTCGATATCGCTTTGAGCATCTCGGTGTCACCATTGGACCGAGCCCATTCCCCGAGGCGAATGAGTGTCTCGCGTCCTCCGGCATACAAATCGGGATGCATGATGGCTAGAGCGGCCGACAGAATAGCGGCCTGGTCGTGGCTCCTAGAAAGCCAGCGATAAACGTCCGATGAGGTGTCCGCGCTCCCTTTCAGGAGAGCCGAGACTTCGGGTGAAGCGCATCCACCCTTATGATGTCTCGATGTCAGCCAACATTATTGCCATGCGCAATCATTATCCTTACATGCCGTCCTTGCTGAAACCATGCCGGCGATATGTTGATACATCCGTGTAGCTCCGAGTCCTTGTTGAAGAACGCGTGGTGTGTCCTCCAGCTTTGGCTGCTGCTGAATTCCCTATGGACCACACTTCTCCGTAGAGGGCTGGTTAAGAGGTCTAGGTCATCCCAGAGAATACCCTATGATTGCGGTTAGTTTCCTGCGATGCGTCGACTCGGTGTCGTCAGACGCACCTGATTCGGCAAACTAACTGCATGAGGGAGGTACCACATGAGGATTGTGCCGGTACAGTCGACGAAGAGAGTCGGCTCAGTAACCTTGTCGAACGAAATGTATTCAACATCGCCCTCAACCCCCGGGTGTTCTACAAAGGCTTCCGATTTTTTTTTCTTTTGCGTTTCGGCAAGCCGAAGAATGTCCACTTCGTTTAATGTCACTATACCCGTGCCGATGAGTGGAATGCGAGGAGTTATGTTTGAGCAATTGCACCTTTATTGCGGTATGCGGCGACCAATATTGAGAGCATATGATCGGCTTCGCAGCGTGTTTCCAGCCCCATTTCTGGATTACTCATATGGATATCGCAGTGGGTGTTTTCTAGGCCGACAGCTGTGCGAAACCGTCGAGTCATATACATTGCTAGGGCATCGACAAACGCCAATGCCCAGTCCTGTGGAACTGGGGAGGTGCAGTGGTTTTGCATGAGTGTCGTGGACAACGGACAATCGGTGACAGGCCATGGCCGTCGCGAGGGGTTTCCGGAAAGATCCGTATATCGTCGGATAATTCAGTGGGTCACGCGGTATCATCGGAAGATTTCGCTGACTATGGCGGAAGTTCCGTCACTTTCCGACCCACCTGTGCTAAGATCCGAGTTCATTTCAGCGATATATTAGACCTCCAGAGATACATTCCGGAGAGCTTACATGCTGTGCATTGTCAGCATCATTCGTCCTACCTTCCTCCGATGTATGCAATCTAAGTATTACTCTCGATATTTAGAATGCGGGGAAATATCCGTATATGATTTTCGTTCGGTGATCGTATGGGTGGGGGAAGCCTGGGTGCTGCGATAAGGCAGTGCGAATTCTGGTCGGCAATGAACTAAAGTTCCGATGTAAAGCTCTGAGGCGCTGGCGGACAGGTCACATGGTGTCCGTCGGAGGACGGCAGCCATATGATCGCGGGCCGGGTGCGGCAGTTGTCGTGCAATGCTTCAATCACGTGAATCCGCCCTCGCCGCCACCCGGACACCCATGTGATGTTCCATCAAGGAAAACGTCTCTCGGGCCTTTACAATGGTATCGTATAGGTCGGACGCTTTGGAACAGTCCACCCAGATAATACCCCGCGCAATCGGGAATACCCGGACATTTCCTGATGGTGGCGATCTCCGGCGAGCAGCAAAGCCACCGATGGTGCTTCGCGTGTTGTCGTCCCGATGAATGTGTCAAACCTACTGGGGTAATGGTGTGCGGCCGACCGTGGTAGCAACCGCATCGTGGTGTCTGGGGTCCTTTTCCCGATGTCAGTATTGCCCTTGATTGCATCCGTGACAGCGTGGGCCAGTCGTCGGGTTGTGAGTTGCACTTCCGGGTTATATGCCGAGGCATTCGGCCCCTCTATCACTGCTACGGCGATATATTTTGATTATGCCAATCCCTCCGAGTGTGATATCGACATACACGGTCTACCGGATGCTATTACGCAGGACGCGGCACCACCGACACAGGGTCGGCTGCTTTCGCCTTCACGGCCAATGTCGGCTTGCCGCTTGCTATCTTGCATTCCATTGGCTCGGCTCGGCACTGCATATGTTCACACATTTGAGTGAATGGCTGTTGCATGGTCAGCCACAATTACCGTGGCAGATGCTGTGATGCGACGCCTGAGCACAGGGCCGAAGGCCCGTATGATGTCCGCGAGTGGGACGCGGTACAAGGGTTCGGGCCTGCGAGATCAGATCGCGCGAAAGTCGTCCCGGATCACGCAGGCCCATTTGATGCGCTCGCGGGTGCCCGTATATGCTCATCCAGGCACACGTGATATCCGCATGCCGTGCCTCTCCATCTACCCTTAGCTCTCTTGATGCAAGAATGCTGTGCGCGGCAAGGTTCTCTCGAGCCACCTTGATCACATCATTGCGATCTCGTACCATCCATGTCAACCCGGCCGATTTATACAAGGCGGGCCCTTCATTGCAGTCCGAGGCCCACCAAAGTTCCTCGCTTGGTGCTCGGCCGTAGCTGGAATAGGCCCATCGGATAAGGTCGTTGTTGCAATCGCCGCCATATGTTTGCCTGCGTGGGGAGCACGGGCGAACATGCCGCTACATTATAGGCCTGATTGATGCCATCCAGCAGTGCTCCTCGAAGTCCATACGGACCCGCCGGGTCGCTGGATGGCGAGTCATGACTACCGACCTCGGCCCGTTTCATTTGGTCGTGATCGCACGGGTCCCCATCTCCAGGCCCGTCCGATGTCTAAGAGCCGCGTCTGCCGCAGAGATCTGGGCCTGCTAGATTCCTCTGACTGTGCGCCCCTCGACTCCAACCATGGAGGCCCGTCCGATGAGGTCATTGTTGTCTGTATATATCTATCTTGGCCCGCGTGATAATCATAGCCGATCATTCCACCCAAATCTTGGCCCGCTTGATACCGTCGCGCCGCGCTCGGCAAAGTCCATTCGGCCCCGCCAGACCACTTCATCGCGAGTAATAACTACCGACCTTGGCCCTTCCGATGTCTATGAGCCACGTCTGCCGCAGCCATCCGGGCCTGCTAGATTTCCCCGTGCCGCCTTCGACTCCAACCATGGAGGCCCGTCCGATGAGGTCATTGTTGTCTGCATATATATATCTTGGCCCGCCTGATAATCATAGCCGAACATTTCACCCGAATCTCGGCCCGCTTGATACCGTTGCGCCGCGCTCGGCGAAGTCCATTCGACCCCGCCAGACCACATCATCGCGGGTAATGACTACCGACCTCGGCCTGTCCGATGTCTACGAGCCGCGTCTGCCGCAGCCATCCGGGCCTACTTGATTCCCTCGTGCCGCCCTCGAGTCCAATCATGGGGGCCCGTCCGATGAGGTCATTGTTGTCTGCATATATATATATATCTTGGCCCGCTTGATACGATCGCGCCGCGCTCGGCGATGTCCATGCGGCCCCGCCCGACCTCATCATCGCGAGTAACGATTACCGACCTCGGCCCGTCCGTTGTCTACGAGCCGCGTTTGCCGCAGGCGTTGGGCCTGCTAGATTCCTTCGTACGGCCCTGGACTCCAACCATGGAGGCCCGTCCGATAAGGTCGCTGTTGTCTGCATACATCTATCTTGGCCCGCGTGATACACATAGCTGAACATTCCACCTCAATCCTGGCCCGCTTGATGCGGTCGCGCCACGCGCGGCGAAATTCACCCGGCCCCACCTGACCACATCATCGTGAGTAATGACTACCGACCTCGGCCCGTCCGATGTCAACAAGCCGCGTCTGCCACAGCCGTCCGGGCCTGCTAGATCCCCTCGTACGGCCCTCGACTTCAACCATGGAGGCCCGTCAGATGAGGTCGTTGTTGGATGCATTCATCTCTCTTGGGCCCCCGCCATAAATACAGCCGAGCATTTTATCCCAATCTTGGCCCGCTTGATACGGTCGCGCCACGCTCGGCGACATTCACCCGGCCCCACCTGACCACATCATCTGAAGCTCCTACCATCCATTTCGGCCAGTCCGATACTGTCATGCGTTCGCCTGAAACCAGGCCATAGGCCCGACCGATCTTTACGAGCCCAGCCACCCGAAGTCGTCCAGGCCCGCTTGACCGCGTCGGCATCACCCCAGCTGGCCCGCCCGATGAAAGTGCCATGGCAGGAATGCACCCAACTCCGGCCCGTGCGCTGGACACAGTGCAAGCATTCCACTCACTTCCAGGCCCGCCAGATGGGTTCACGCCGAGATTGGCAAAGCACACTCCGGCCCGTCCGACCTTGTCACTACCGGCACAACACAACCGGTGTCGGCCGGTGTGATGTCAAAGCGCTAGCAATTCCGCCACCCACCTCGGCCCTTCTGACGATGTCACAGTAGGTTGCTTTTACCTCCGCGTGGCCTGCATGTGCATATCGGGAATGGTCGGCTATTCCCTGGGGAGCAGGCCCATGTGTCCTTATCGTCCTGTTACCATTTCTACCATGTCCCGGCCTGCTTACGGGCCCGCCCGACAAACTCGGCTTATTTACACGCGGGCTCGTCGATGTGCTCGGTATATATTGACTACATGGGCTCGATCTTTACCCTTCCACCCCCACCGCCCCCACCTCGAAACATGTCTTCCTCATCCTCCGTACCCAAGGAGATCGGTCTCGCTAAACCCCCCATCTATGATGGTAGCTCTGACTCCTACGAGGACTGGATCCTTGCAGTCGAAATGTATCTTCTCACTAACGAGAAGATCTACTCCGACGACACCAAGAAAGTGTCGTTCGCCTTGTCATTCATGGGCAAAGACTCTGCCCTCTCCTTCGCCACCACCTTCCGCCGTACCGCGGTCGCCGCTGCCCAAGCAGGGACCTCAAATCCCCTTGGAACCTTCACTGCCTTCGAGGCAAAAGCTCGGAACCATTTCCTCCGAGACGATACCCAGACCTCCGCCATCGACTGGATGGCCACTAAACGCATGGTCAGGAAGAAGGATGGAACCTTCTCTCCCACCCTCACCGAGTATATCTCGGAATTCCAAAACCGCGTCGCCCTCTCCGAAGTAACCTTCGAGAAAGTCCTTATCGACTACTTCTCGTCTGGCATCCCCATCCCTCTCATGAAACGCATCAACAGTATGGACACCCCCCCTACCAAGGTCACTGAATGGTACACAAAAGCGATCCACTTCCAAACCCAATGGGACCGCTCCGACGCCATTGCCAGGCGAAACAAGAACTCCTCCCTTCCTCCCCCTCGCACCTCGTACACCGCCCCCTCCCCGAAAGTCAAAGACCCTGACGCCATGGACGTTGACGCCGTCCAACCCAAGAAACTTACGCCGCAAGAACGGCAACGTTGCATCGACAAAGGACTTTGCTTCCGATGTCGCCTCTCCGGGCACTCTAGTGCCAACTGTCCCCACTTCGGCGATAGCAAGCCGAAGAAAGTCCAAAAGGCCAAAAAGGAGGCCTTACCTAAGCTCGAAGAAGTCGAAGACGATGACGAAGACATGGGGGTGGCCAAAGTGGCCTTCACCACCCTCCATTCGGATTTTTGAATGGGAGAACTAAGTCGACGCTAGTCTCTCCCTCCTCCCTCTCAGTAAACGCTGTAACTATAACCGCTGTATCGAAATCCATGCAAATCCCTATACAAGTTATTGAACCTTCGAACACCATGAAAGTCGTCGACACCCGCGCCCTCGTCGATAGTGGCGCAGAAATCTCTTGCATTGACTGGGACTTCGTGAAGAAACATCAACTTCAGAAGACCCGCCTCGCCTCCCCTATCCGCGTACGAAACGTTGACCAGTCAGTCAACACCGGTGGAGAAATTCGCTTTTCTACCACCCTCTTCCTTAACATTGAGGGAATCGCTCATAAGGTTCTCTTCTATGTCATGAACTGCGGTTCCGAGAACATTATCCTCGGACTCCCCTGGCTCTGCACCGTCAACCCAACCATCAATTGGGCCACACGGACTCTTTCGATCCCCGAATCCTCGGATCAATCGAAAGAACTCTATGAAACCTACGCCTCTAACACCAAACGTCATGAAGGCTTCTTCCTTCGTCCCTCCGCTTGCCCCCCACGCCACGCCAACATTGACGCCGTCGCCTACGAAGGCCTCCGCGAGTACCTCAAAAACGAGGATGAAGCACGCTATCTCCAAAGCTCGATCAACGTCCGGCACCTCAACCGGATTGTCCGGTCTGGAAGCCGTTTCCTCTCCCCCCTCGCTGTTCAAAAGCTCACCACCGCTACTGAGCTTGCCATCGCTGCCGAAAAAGCCAAACCCAAGGCCACCCTTCCTCCGGAATATGCCAAATTCGCGGAGGTATTCTCCAAAGAAGCCACTGAACACCTTCCCCCGTCACGCCCCTACGACCATGAGATTAATCTCGATGAGTCGTTCCAATCGAAGATCGGAAAGATCTACCCCTTATCTCCCGAAGAAAAGAAAGCCACCGAAGACTTTCTTGACGAAAACCTGAAAGCAGGAAAAATTCGTCCCTCAAACTCTCCCCAGGCCTCCCCCTTCTTCTTTGTCAAAAAAAAGGACGGCAAACTTCGTCCTTGCCAGGACTACCGCTACGTCAACGAACATACTGTCCGCGACGCCTACCCTCTCCCCTTGATCCCTGATCTCATCGACAAGCTCAAAGACGCCAAAGTCTTCACCAAGTTTGACGTCCGATGGGGCTACAACAATGTTCGTATCAAAGACGGACACCAATGGAAGGCCGCCTTTATCACCCATAAGGGGCTCTTCGAACCCATGGTCATGTTCTTTGGTCTCTCCAACTCCCCCGCCACGTTCCAACGCTTTATGAACGACTCTTTCCGCGATATGATCGCAGAAGGATGGCTGGTCATCTACATGGATGATCTTCTCATCTTCTCCCCTGACGCCAAGGTTCATGAAGAACGGACCAAACGGGTCCTCCAACGCATGAAGGAACTCGACCTTCACCTTAAACTCGAGAAATGCACCTTCGCCGCCCCCGAGGTCGAATACCTCGGCATGGTTGTCAAACCCGGCGAGATCTCCATGGATCCCGTCAAACTTGACGGCATCGCCTCCTGGCCTGTCCCCACCAAAGTCAAGGAAGTACGATCCTTCCTTGGCTTTGCCAACTACTACCGCCGGTTTATTCCGGATTACTCCATGGTCGCTCGCCCCCTCCTCGACCTCGCCAAAAAGGATCAACCTTGGCATTGGCCGAAGCCTTGCCAAGAGGCCTTTGACGAGCTCAAACGGCTGTTCCTCTCGAAACCCGTCCTCACCCTTCCCGATGTCTCCCGACCTTTCGCCATCGCTACCGACGCCTCGGCATGCGCTTCGGGCGCAATCCTCCTCCAGACCGATACCAACGGTGACTGGCATCCCTGCTCTTACCTCTCGCAAACGTTCGGTTCTGCCGAACGAAACTATGACATCTATGATCGCGAACTTCTCGCAATCATCCGCGCCCTCAAGTCCTGGAAACATTATCTCCAGGGATCCCCCTTCCCGGTTCAGGTCTTCACTGACCACAAGAACCTCACCTTCTTCCGTCAGGCTCAGCACCTGAACCGCCGCCAGGCTCGCTGGCTCCTCGACCTTGCCGACTTTGATCTTAAAATGATCCACGTCCCCGGCAAACTCCTTGTCGCCCCCGATGCTCTCTCCCGCCGCCCTGATCATTTCCCCCCTGAGGGATCTGATAACACAGGGACGACCCTTCTTCCGGACTCGATGTTTGTCCGTCTCGTCGACGTAGTTCTCCGTAACCACATCGCCGAATGTTCCACCTCCGATCCCATCTTCCTGAACTCCCTTCAGGCCCTCCAGGAAGAGATTCCCCCCGCCTTTCGCTCCCGCCTCGCGGATTGGCAACATCGCGACGGCATCCTTACTTACAAAGGTCGCATCTTCATTCCCGCCGATGACTCCCTCCGCCGCTCCATCGTCGCCCGCTGTCATGATCATGACACCGCGGGACACCCCGGCGTCTTAAAAACCCGCCAACTTGTCGCCGCCGAATTTTGGTGGCCCGGCCTCGCCCAATTCGTCCGTCGCTACATTGACGGCTGTGCCGCTTGCCAGCAGCACAAGGCCAACACTCACCCCACCACCCCCCCTCTGTCTCCTATAACCTCCGTCGCCTCTCGCCCCTTCCAGCAGGTCTCTTGTGACCTTATCACCGACCTCCCGGTCTCCGCTGGCTTCGATTCCCTTTTGGTCGTGGTCGACCATGGGCTTACTAAGGGGGTAATTCTCTGCCCTACCAAGAAAACCATCACCGCTGAGGGTATCGCCGCCCTCTTTTTCCATAAAGTCTTCACTCGTTTTGGACTTTACGACAAAATCATCTCCGATCGTGGACCTCAGTTCGCCTCAGCCTTCGCTAGGGAACTGGGAAAACTCCTCCGCTACGACCTCTCCCTCTCCACCGCCTATCACCCCCAATCTGATGGAGAAACCGAACGAGTCAACCAAGAAGTCGAAACCTATCTCCGTATCTTTTGCGGAAATAGCCCTGCCACCTGGGCCGATTCTATCTCCCACGCCGAATTCGCCCACAATCACCGCCCTCACTCCGTCACCGGCAAATCTCCGTTCTTCCTCATGTTGGGCTTCGAACCTCATGCCCTTCCTTCCATTCTCCCCGATTCGGATCTTCC